>JBBPKB010000809.1:0-10848 GCA_038089035.1 Boletellus dicymbophilus
CAGCGAGGAGGGTCTGGACGAACTTGCCCTCTACGCTGCCGAACGCAAGGTACTCATTTTTAGGGACCAAAACTTCAAGGACATCGGTCCCGATAGACAGATTGAGCTAGTAAAGTAAGTGGTCCATCTGGGTTCTTTTCTCCTTGTATTTCTCGCTTTTCTGGGTGTGTCTAATGAGGATGCGCAATTTTACAGGCGTTTCGGGCGTATTCACAGACACCCTACATCCGGGAACGTCAAGGACTATCCCGAGTTCCACGTCGGTGAGCCGTCGGTTGTTTTGTCCGTAGTGAAGGATATAGGGTTGACAAGCATTAGTGTATCGTGGCACAGACCTTGATCACATAAGGCATATCATTCCCGAGGACCGCATTAATCAGACGCAGTGGCACTCCGACGTTGTAAGTACATGGCGCGTTAGTCCTTGTTGAAGTATGAGCTAACGTCCCGAATCGTGAACCAATACAGTCCTACGAGAAACAACCTGCGGGGACCACTTTCTTCTTCGTTCTCGATCAGGTATGAGAGCTCTTGATAGACGTAGCAACTATAGTCACTCACTTGAATCTATTTCCTTCAGCCCCCTATTGGTGGCGATACGCTCTTCGCATCGCAGGTTGAAGCCTACAACCGCCTCTCCCCCGAGTTCAAGAAGCGCCTCGAAGGTCTCCGAGCTGTACACAGTGCCCACGAACAAGCCGAGCACTCTCGTCAGCGCGGTGGTCCAGTTCGACGTGAGCCTATCCTGAGTGAGGTTTGTTACTCGTCCTCTCAGAATCATTGTCCGCGAAAGATAATCACATATACGTATTCACTGGCAGCATCCCCTTATCCGTGTTCACCCAGTGACAGGCGAGAAAGCACTCTACGTTAATACCGGCTTCGTTCGCCGCATCGTCGGGTTCAAGACGGAGGAGTCTGAGTATCTCCTCAAGTTCCTGTACGATCACATCAGCAAGGGCGCCGACTTTCAGATCCGCGCACGGTACAAACCTGGCACTGTCGTTGTCTGGGTATGTTGTATTTCTCTTCGTTTTTCCAGGCGATGTATGACTTTCGACACGCTTCCTCTATTATTGCAGGACAATCGTGTTACGGTGCACTCAGCGACGGCTGACTTCAACCCAGCAGAGAGGAGACATGCTGTGAGGCTCACCCCCCAGGCCGAGGTTCCCATCCCGGCCAGGGTGTAAATAGATCGATGATGAGTTGGGTCCGGTAGGAGGAAATCGACGGAACTCGCGCTGCGAGCATGTACGATTAACACGTTTATGTACGAGGTATTGAGTCCAAGTGAAGTTATGCGTTTCTCCCCTTGTTTGTAAGAAGGGACCTTTTCCATCCGAATCAATCATATTCGACCTTGGAGAGTTCTCCTTGTCAAAAAAAAGTCAGGATCTAGCCCATCAGAATCTGAAGATCGTATCAGGGACCTGGAGTCCTTGGCGTGACGTGAACCAAATAAACCACGTTATTTATAGAACCTCTTACCCACGATAACATGGGACCTGGACATTGCAAGGCTTGCGAAACGAAGATAAGTTACTAGGACCTGTCACTAGTAGGCGGCAAGTTTCCCCTTAAGTCAGGGGCTTTTGCCGGACGTTGATGCAACCGGCGGACCTGCGGCTGCCTAAGTATAGGTCTGCTTATGCGTCGGCGACTCGTTCGCAAAGATGCCACGTCACGGAGACTGTGTAGCTCTAAGATCCATCGGTTCACCAGACGGGCCTGAGATTGATCGGTAACGGACGCCTTCAATCAGGAAATGTATGTAGCAGTCCTTGCCAAGGTATCAAGACGCCGACGTGCTTGGGGAAAAGCGCAGTACTAAAAAGATTGCAAAACAAAAAGTGTTGACCGTTTGAGAGGGTTGAAATTTGTTTGTTGGCTTGTTGTGTTCAGTACTTGAAAAAACTGCGTTGAAGGGTCGACAGACTCGACACGGCGGGACCGTCGGCGCCTGTATCCAGGGCAACTGGATTTCATTGTTCAAGTAGCAATACAATACGATCGTTTCGCTCTTCAGGGACGTACATATACTGAAGTACCACACAACCTTAGATTGGTCTGTTCTACATAGCGAGATTGACACCGATATCTGACTGACGGCGTACGTACGTTACTTGACTCAGTGCCAAATGGAAGGTAGATAAATTACTCGTCCAGGTTCGTCTGTAGATCCCAATGGCTCCTCTGGAACTGAAGGCCACGGAAAGCATTGCCCCGTGATAAGTTGCTGATATTAATGTATTTCTACGAAAAGCAAGTACTTAGATCCGTTTAAGGACCACATGCTTTGAGACTGCAGCCGTAGGTGTGAATATTAAATAATAACGAATCGTCCTGACCTTTGTAAGGACGATTCGCCGAGGAGTGCCTGGACAGGCACGCAGAGGAGATAAGGAAAACAAAATGAAATGAAATGAAAGATAGTCGGAAAAAATAGGTCGTATCAAAAGGAGAACAAATCCTTTTTCCCCCAAAAGTGCGCCACGCGTAATTTATTACCATTAGTCGGTTAGTGTAGGCACGCCGTCAACATTGACCGTCTTTTCGTGTTCGCTTTCTTGCGAGGTCGATATGGTGTGCTGAGGTTCGCGATTCCCGCCGGAAGCGGTGTTGTTGTAATCGTGCCGTGGTAGAAGCTCGGTATCGATCCCAACGTAGTCGTACGCGAATTCGCCCATTTCAGCATCGTCAACACCGATGATTTCGGTCTCCTCATCGCACCGGAGGCGGAGGAAAGGAATATAGTGCATGACCCACAATATAATGGTCTGTATTTTTTTATAATATAAAAAAGGTGTCAAACTCTCAGATCATTTCCGATTGTAAGAAAACCAACTCACGGTTACGACGAAGGAATAAGAAAGACCGGATACCGAATCCGCCAATTGAATTCCGAGTTGCCTGTAGTTGTGATCGAGCCAACCGCCAGGAATCGACGTGATGCCGTCAGCACCAGCGATGCTCGATTGAGCAAAGAGACCTGTTAATACGTTACCGACAATACCGCCGATAGCGTGAGAGGCAAAGATCTATGGTTCTGTTGAGTAAAGACCACTTAGATGGATTCGCAGGTGACTCACATCAAGAGTGTCGTCGTATTTGAAGACGAATTTCAACTGAGTGGCGAAGTTGCAAACAGTGCCTGCCATGAAACCGAAGAGTACGGCGGCGGGAGAACCAACGAATCCAGAACCAGGGGTAATAGCGACAAGACCGGCGATAGCGCCGGAGCAGAAGCCAACAGCCGACCACTTGCGTTCCAAGCGCCAGTCCTACGAAAGTATTGTTGAGGATGGTACACTATATCCTCTTTGAGGACCTACCCAGAGCATCCAGGTCAAACCACCAACGCTAGCAGCCAAGTTGGTGACAATGCAAGCCTGCGTAGCACGGTAGTTGGCAGACAAGGCCGAGCCGCCGTTAAATCCGAACCAGCCGAACCAAAGGAAAACTGTGCCCAGTATAACGTAGGTGGTATTGTGGGGTTTGTATGCAAGTCGCTCAGTACCGTAACCACGACGCTTTCCAAGATAAAGAGAGATGGCCAGTGCTGCACTGCCAGAAGAGATATGAACGGGAGTGCCTCCCGCGAAGTCGAGGCCACCCAAGACGGCACTCCAACCGTTGGGATTCCAGGTCCAACAAGCGATGGGGTCATACACCACTGTCGACCACACGAACACGAACACGAGGAGCGGTCCTAAGCGGCTCCGTTCCGCGACTGCGCCGATAGCAATCATTGGGCTGTGCATGTCAGATAAAGCAGTGTCTTTCAGAGGGGAAAGAGTGGCCTACGTAATGGCAGCGAACATGAGCTGGAAAACAGAAAAGACGATAGCGGGAACGCGAGGACTGGCAACAGACGGCTGATCGAGTACATTGATGAGCGCGAAGTGGTCTGTGGACAAGTCAGCTCTGCGTCAAACTAGTTATGGATGTTTTACCTAGATTGCCAATATATCTACCAGCCGTTTCGCTAAACGCCAAGGAGTACCCCCAAAAGAACCACTAGGGTGAAGTTAGAACTAGTCACTGCCAAGCGACATGTAGCGCACCTGAAACGACACCATTGCGACGGTCATCATACTGAGATAAATCATGCTGAGAGCATTTTTTCTCCTTAAGAGACCAGAGTAGAAGAAACCGACACCCGGTATCATGATGAATACCAAAGCAGTTGAAGCCAATGTCCATGCGATATCGCCCAGGTTGTATACACCCGTCGAGGACCCGACGGTCCATATAAGGTCCTCCGCTTCGAGGAGTCAACGGAAAATAACCTAAGTTTTGAATAGCGCTGGACTCACAAGAATCGTAGGTGACGTTCACCATCTTGACACCAATAACAAAATGGCTGAAGCGTTCCCTTGTTAGCGGAGGGGCGCTGGCAAGTGAGTTAAATAGTCGTCAACGGCTGGACTCAATATATACCTGTGTTGTGTGTGGGATTTGTGTACCTTGACTTTTTCCAACTTTAGCAGAATGCTTGGCGAGATAAGGGTCGTGCTGACTAAGCAGGAGAGGAGATCTCCTTCTTAGTCAGCGTGGTGGCTCTTATCATTCACTAAATATTGCTATCCACCAATGGGGTGTCCACAAAACTATAAAACACGTGAGGTGGCTCGTTATCATCATGTCAAAAAAATGTCCTTTCATTCGTTGCTTGCATTGGTGAGTGGCGAAACAACACCGTCGACAGGCACAAAGAAACGCACGCTATAATAAGAGAAGCCAAGCTGTCACTGTCAATTCCTGAACCTTCATTTCCGCTGAAACGTGCAGAGCTGCCGAGTGCGAGCGGTGTTGGTATAAACTTGAAGCCTGACATCTGAATCGCCACTAGGCTAGTGACAACTTCTGGCATTTGTTCAGCCCTCTGGCAGTTCCAACCACTAAATCAGTATTCGTTTGCCCTCTGGAAGTTGAAAATGCTCGCTACAATTTGCTTTGCACAGCCATGGCCGGTGACCGTCTACGCAGCCGTTGGCTTTCGAAAACCAGCACCCGACGAAGCGACTCGCTAACCGGCGTTTCAAAACAAACACCCTGGCGTGTTACCCTACGATGCATCCGATCCGCATGCCAGTGGATTTGCCATCACCGAAAATAAGCTATTCTCACCGGTGTTACGATGCGTCTACTTCTCCCGGTTTCCAGCCTGAGACTCATCCTAGGGACATCACATTCTCCTCTGCTTCTTCTGCGCAGGTATCGTGAATAAATTTCATATACTTTGTGTCTGAATGGATTTAAACCGGGCCATGACATAGCTAGCATGAACCTTACCAGGAAATAGTTCTACCGATGCGGTGTATCATTTTGCAATGCGGACTTGTTGTGTTTTCAGCAGGCAACAACAGCCTTGATGCTAGCCGACATACTAATGATCCGGTTTAACGAGGGTAAGCACGCAGCTGAGGCTGCTAGACTGCATTTAGTCCTTCGACCCTTCGGAATGTTTTGTGCGGTTGAATTCAATCTCGAAATATATTTTGCATGAGAATCCGGGGTATATTTATAATTATTTGTTTGTCCGCGGCGAAAAAAAGGAAAAGGAAAAAAAAACCTCAGTTTGGTAGTTGTTGCACAGGTTACCTTAGTTTTTCGATGGCCAGTGTTCTCGTCAATGCTACGAGGTATGCGTCCGCCAATGCCTTTCGCCCCGCAAAGTATTTAGTGTCAGTGAAACAATTCCACGTCTCATTGCCCAGTTCGTCCTTGTTCATCAAGCTTCACTGAACCGAGCTGAGCAATTGATATGTGTAGCTCTGTGCGCCATCGCAGCGGGCGACCTTTTTGATTATTCGGATGAGTCCGCACCCCAAACGACACACAAGAAATCAGCCAAGTCGCCGCACAATCACGCTGATGCTCGTGAACGAAAATTTCACGAACTTCGTCAGTTCGTGCACGACCGTACCGGCCGAGTGAAAACCGTCAAAGCGGGTCAAGTCCGTGCCACGGCGTGGTTGCGCCTTTTCCAACTCGCCAGCAAGTCAGAACATCTCGAGGCCGTTGTGGAAATGTTTCCCCGCTGGAAAGAATCGGGAAAGTATTTCACTCCGCTCGACATTGAGATGTTCATCCGTACGTCCATTCGCGATGCTCGTCGGACTTTTATAGACGGCGTGTTCATTCCTTTTTCCCCCCTTTAACAGGTCGATGCGAAGAGCTTAAGTGCCCACCGCTTGCTCTGAATGTGTTCGGAAATCACCCAAAGTACGGTGTTGCGCTCTCATCCTTCCCTGCTGCGCGCAATCTATTACACTCTTTTTACCGAAACTATCCTCTGGGGGACACCATCGCCACAGTGTCGCTGTTTGGCGTCAACAATCTCCCACCTGTCACCGACGATCCTGCGAGCTGCGCCATGCTCTACGCGGCCTGTCTACAGAGCAAAAGCAAACACGCCTCGCTACTCGGGCGAGACATCAGAATAGCCCTTCAGAAGCTTCTGAGAGAGACCACACCGTTCTCGAAGCCCACAGAAAGGGTTTTGTGTGCGCGCCATTCTCTCAAACCTAATCTGTGGCTATTAGAGGCGCTCCAGGAAATAAAAGAAATGAAGAGAGAGCAGGGTCGTGGTTCTTGGTGGATAACCGAGTGGATTGCGAGGGGTGAAGGTCGCGTGCTTCCGCCTCTCGCGGAACGCAGGTATCACGGAATTGTCGGGAAACAGTGGAGGTCTTCGATACCCGCTGCGGGTAGTGCACCCCAACAGCTATCTCACGCACATGCGTAGTTATTCGTATATTTTATGATTAGGTTGGTCGTCGTTTATTGTCCTATCTCGCTGTTACACAATGACTTCTGTGCCGTATCGGGGACTGAGATAAGTTTGACAGCGCTGTCATAACAGTAGCCATGATAAAGGCATTATTTGTACTTGGTCGATGGATCGACGATGATACGGGGGTCCAAGACGCCAAAAGCTATCAGAGTTCCGCGGAACTAGCAGTACGATGTTTCTTTATCGCGAACCTCTCGTCGCACAATAAGACATGGAAGGCGCGGGTCTGGAGTGTATTTGATAATTGTGCTCAAGATCTCCAAGACGTGGCCCCGAAAGAACGGACACCAGATACGAGGCACCCGCGGCTTGAAGCGGCTCAGATTCGGACTGCAGTGGTAAGGTGTTCAAGCTAGTTTGCCGAGAATGTGTTTTCAACGAGAGAAGCGGCTATAGCCAAGTGATCATGATACTACTCTCAAGGTAAGTTGCACTTTCCCGCACGCCGGCTTCCATTACATTATACATACAGTACTAGATCGCTTTTGAAATTTTAAAATAATCTTCGAGTCGCTATGTATAATGTCTCTTCTAGTTCGAAGTTACTACGGCAGGATGGATATGGGATGGCGAAGATCGCCGCTTAGCAGATAAAGGGTGGGCCATCTGTATAATTTCCATCATGCAGGACGTTGCCAGCAAGCGCGTAATCACCGAATCGATCAGCTCGCTCAACTCATGACCACGCACGCACTCGCACAGGCCTTCAAGGTCGGTAAGCCTGCTTTTGGGGCATGGGTCACCTTTCCGGGCGCGATCAGCGCCAGGATGGTCGCGCAGGCGAGCCCACACCTCTCCTGGGTCTTAATCGACTGCGAACACGGGCTCACCTCGCTCCACGCTGGTGCAGCAGAGACTATACTAGCAATTTCTGGACTCGGCAGCAGCGCCCCGAGCTCGATCGTGCGTATCCCGGCGACGGGTGCGAGCGCGAGCACATCATGGCAGGTTAAGCACGCGCTCGACGCCGGTGCGCATGGGGTCCTTGTCCCGATGGTACGTACATTATCTACAGTAACTTGAAATCAGCGCCGGTACCGGTGTGAATTCTTTCTTACGGGTACGCCACGGCAGGTTTCGGACGCAGCCAAGGCTAGAGAGATTGCCTCCGACAGCCGCTTCCCGCCGGTCGGTAGACGTGGCTTTGGCAGTCCGTTTACGCAAGAGGCATGGGGAGTCGGCAAGACGGAGTATCTCAAGTCCGCGAACGAGCATGTGTTGGTCATGGTCCAGATCGAAACGCGAGAAGGGGTTAAGAATGCGGAGGAAATTGCCGCCGTCGATGGTATCGGTCAGAGAATGCAACATTACCGTCCGCGTTAATAACGTGCTGACGCCTCCATTTTGAGAATAGACCTCCTTTTCGTCGGCCCTTATGACTTGTCGCTGGCCTTAGGTTATCCCACTCCGGCTCCAGACCCTCATCCTGACGTAGAAAAGGTCATTCAAAGGATCCTGCAAGTGGCACATAGTAAAGGAAAGAAGTGGTGTGTTCCGAGGCCACGGCGTGTATTCGGTGCTCACTATGCTTGTAGTGGGATCTATTGCTCCTCAGGTGTGCAGGCACGTAGGCGCGCCCAGGAGGGGTTTGATATGGTCTGTCGTTCGTGGTTATTTGTCAAGTATAGCTGATGAATGATGGTTCTTCTGCTAGATCAATGCAGCCTCAGATGTAGGAGCGATTTCGAAATTTATTGCTCTTAACCTTAGCGAAGCTACCGGTGGTCAGTAGGGCAATTACCCCTTGGGATATTTGCGACAGAGAGGCGAGGAGAAGTTGTTGAAAATGTATAGCTAGGATAGAAGGGCAAGGCTGGTTGAACGTCTGTCGTCAGTGCGAGTGTATGTTATCTGAGACCTACCTGCGGCACTCAAATAGCCGTCCGTACTACAACCTGCTGAGGGCTTTATGATCGCGTTGAATGTTGTTCTCACTGTGAATTCACTTCAATTCTAAAGGCGTATAACTTTTTGATAGATACAGTAGATGCATTGATCGAAAAAATCAATCGGTTCCTGAGCGTATCCGCTCATCTCATCATGATCAAACTCCACAACAAACCTTATGGATAACCCAAGGGTATGCTTCGATACGCGAGCCCGGCCAATCGGCCAGTGCGAGCTCAGATACTCACGCAGCATACAATTATTTCACATTCGTCCGATCGTCGACAAGTGTGTATATACGGATTAAGGGTCTGCAAGTCTGCTTCCACAGTACATACTGTCTGGCACCGTGCCACGCAAGATGACCAAGAAACACCTCCTGGCTGGATTAGAGGCTTCCTCGATCCTATGATCAAAACAAACTGCCGTAGATGCCACTTACAATAAGCTGGCGCCCACGATAAGGGTTGATATGTTTTCCCTGCTAGCCACCAGCTCGTAACGCGTCGACGTTGTTAACGATGAGCGTCAGGGGTGTGTGTGTGTAGATATACGACAGCGACGGTCTACAAAGTCCGACGCGTCAGCTACACTTGCATATTGAATCCTGGCTCTGACGTTGATAGATGCATTTCTTCCCAGGTGATGTGTTGGCTGCGGAGAACCCGTCCCCCATCTTTTTCAGCATACTAGTAATGAAACTCTATGGGGAGCTCGGGCTTGGAGTGGGCCTGGGTAAGTGATTTAAAGATCCCTAGGATACTGGATCAAAGAACCATACCTGGAGCAGAAAATTGAGGTAGGCACAATGCAAGTGGGATTCGAGTGTGGGTCTCCAGCTACAAAGTTTCAAAGTGGGGTGTCACGGCAATTTAGGGGAAATCATGTGTTAAGATCTAGTTGGAAATTCAAAAGCGTACTCACGACAATCCAGTGTACCACATGAGAAATGCCACGGCAAGTCGAAGGACCAGGATCGAAAAATTCCAATCCAACGGACTCTGTTGTTGTGAATCTATCGGGGGCTCAAATTGAGTGCCGTGCTTGGAAGGGCACGAGGATACGTGCGTCAGCTCTTCTACCTCTTGTTGTGACATACTTGATCTTCTCACGATGTCGAAGGTTGGGCCGTTCTGCAGTGATAAACATATCAACCAAGACTTCCCAGGTGCCATGGCGGCCATCAAAACGCTCCCACACAAACAAAAATGGCACGCGCCCTCACGGTCGTCTGAAGTCCCCGCTGTCCTTGTCCGTCCATCATCTGGCCGTGGATCTGTCATCGAGTTCTATGGCATAGTCAGGATCGATCGGCGAGATCGATGACCTTCAAGGAATCATCTTCTGGGCAACTAAAATGTATCTGATGAGTTGCCCTATCTGACGTTGCCATGGAGGGCTTGTTGACCCTGAGGAAAGGTACTAAATGTGGGCGAGGAGAAAACTTAGTTAAGTAGGATAAGGGCCTTCGTAGTGCTGGGGTAAGGGTGATGCCCCGCGAGTGTATCTTGAACATGAGCTTGAACTGCTGACCGTCCATTCCGGGCTGAATTCGCAGAAGATTGCAGTACTTCTTACCAGTCCCAACCGACGATGGGGCGGATCATCAATCATCTGCCTCTGCGGGGTACTCACGGTACTTGTCCAGCCATAAGACACGAATTATTCAGGTATGACTTTGTCGTCGGAGGATAGTAGAGTGGATTTGAATTTTCCATCCAATGACTCCAATGGCTCAAAACAAGGGTTGTTGCGAGCCAGCGGAAAGACACCCCCTGAAAGTTGTTGAAATACATTTCATATCCATCAACGTCACCTGTGAGAATTTCATTTTAGAGCGCTGCAGGGCCGAGTTGAGTGGTGTTGATCTGCCAGTGGTCCACGCACACACGTCAAAAGGCGTAGCTAAACAGACGAACGCTGCTACACGGATCAACACATGGCCTGATAGTCTCTCCAACGACGAGTCCGAACAGTCCTTGAGCGATAAGAAGGGGGAGGTTATTATTATCCCGCACGTGAGCTGGCAGGCGTGGGAGAAATATAGTATTAGTCAGCAGGGCAGAGGCAGCGACGAGACTCGTTCAACGACGACAATTCCCGTCCACCGATGCCACCACCGCCGTTCTCGTCGCCCCACAGCCAGCCCTCCTTCCCCG
>JBBPKB010000810.1:0-10836 GCA_038089035.1 Boletellus dicymbophilus
AGGGAGCCTGAGACTGGTCGGAGAATTTATAGGGAAAAAGCACCCGTTTATTGCCTTTGTCCCCACGAAAGGCTTGAGTAACCGTAATTGTGGTTAGCGATGTCTTGACAGACGACCCACGCAGTGGTCCACCAGTCGTCGCAGGTCGGGTAGTATGAGGAAACGCACCCCACTTGTCGGAAGCGGACCAGCCGTTTTGAAACTGCCGCCCTATAGCCGTACATGAGTGCCGTACTTACTTATGCCACGGCACTGGTGATGCCGAATGTTACTCGCATCAGTCTCGCTTCTAATTCGGATCTTTTATAATTGTTGCAGCGCGACCGTGAGAATATGACGAGCTTAGATAATCGCGCGAGGGTCACGGTCCATTTCCTCAGTCACAGTCGATTTAAACGTCCCCGGGGCCCAGAACTCTGACAAATCTTATAATGTCGCCAGTTCTCGACATCTCATTGGCTAGCTGGCCGTGCGGAAACGGTGTTCGAGGCGTCTGTGCCACGTCACTAAGAAGCACGCAGGTGAGCTCACAGCGTCCAAACGTTCAACGTTGAACGTTTGAACTCCCTACTAATATGTGGCTCGCGCGACACGACCGTGGGCCGTGTGTCATGGCTAAGATAACGGCCAGGACCGACGTCAGCGCCTCCTTGACACCGCATTACCCGCCCACTTGCTTGCGCTCCAGTCGATATCGAGGCCGTCGCTTCAGTGCTCCCTCCCTTTCTGTATCCCATCTCACTCACGCAGCCCACCGCCAACGCCCTAGCGACCACATAACAGCAAAGCTACTCACACGTCCAATGGCGTTGCAACAGCAACTCGGTGACCGATGTTCACCGATGACTTGACCGCATCTGCAGGCACACAGGCACACCCCGGCTGCCACCCACTGATCTACAAGCCAAGCATGCACGGGCCACCTCACTAGCCTCTTGGTGCAGCCATCGACCTAGCCGATGCACCATGGACGAACGGAGATTACGACGAGCCCGACACGGCCGCGGCACATGTCGTCGACACACACTCTTTCTGCATCGTTGGCAGACCGGCGCGACGAATGACACCACTGGCCTGGCGATACAGCATGCATATCTGCTGCGCTCCCCACCTACTTCAATAGGTCTCCAAGTCGAGCACGCTCGCGCTGCTTGGCCGTAATGTTGTAGGTAGTTTACGCCTCAAGCTTCCCGGGCTGCCGAATGTACATGTTGCGATTTATGTACAGGTACATCCGATAAATGAGCTGTTTGTCGACTTCAATACCAACTTCACGTTACGTACGAGAGTTTGTGTGTCCCTAGCCTTCCAATCGGTGAAGACGCAATTGTACTCTTAGAGTTGAAACTCGAAGCAAAGAACTACTAGGCTGGGGAACCCGCCAAGCCGTGCTAGCCAGCCAGTGGATTTCTAACTTTTGACAAACAAATATCATGGCTCTTGTCGGAATCGTGTCCGTAGATGGTATATGCGTAAAAACCAACATCCCATTTACGTGGTTACCTACAAGAGTGATCAACGGTTTCAAGTCAGTTGAAGGCGTTAAACAAGCGTTCCAATATGTACTCGCTTGAATTGCATACCTGCAGGTAGTGGCACGTTACCACAGTGTAGGACCTGCCGCGAGTTAAATAACTCGGATAATGGAACTGGACCCATGATGCTTCATAAAAATTAGCACGCCAAGAGATACTTTTCTTTCAGGTCGATGTGACCAGGAACGGCAGCAAATTCGTTGATCGTAAGAAAACACAGCAGTATTATAAATTTCCTCTTTGTGAAAAATCGCCCAAATCGAACATCAACAGTTACTCTCTAGGAGAAATCTAGGCCCACTTAAGAACGTCATCTTTACTTGGTCCTACAGGGATATCCGATGCAGCGAGATTGCACTGGTGGAAAACCCGGACCTGGTCAGGTGCGAAGGAGCCGACGGCGGTGTGCATAAGTCCTCGGTTATGGAAAAGTAGTAGGTCATTCTCTTTCCAATCATGAGGGTATACCAGCTGTTTGTGACGTGAAATACATATGAGGGACATTATTATCAAATATATCACACGCACATGCGGCGCAATGGCGGGTCGTTGCATCTTATAAAGCAGCGCGCGGACTTGAGCGAGATCCTCGATGTGTGCGCCATCAGGATATAGGGCACCCTCGCGTCTTGCTCCAGCTGGAAGAGACCCGACGAAGAGTTCCCGGACACCACACGGATGAACCTGGAAGTGGAGATTCCCGGTGACCGGGTTTTTCCACAGCTACCAGAGAATGAGTTTTCGTTTCGTTTTCTAGCCAGTGCAAGAGGCTTACCACGGGGGATGTCACAACCTTGGATTTTTCCCATTTGGGGAGTTGTGCTATGGGGAGTTCGAGACCTTCATTCTCAATTCCTAAACCGGTTGGCAAGGCGCGAGCAGTCGCCATCCAAATAAACGGGTGCGGGGCATACCGCACCGAGGATCTTACAGCCAGACTCTTGAGCTCCGGAGACAGAAGCTCGAACATCGTCTTGCCTGAGACGAACACTGTGGCACCGAGGGGAACCGACAACTCATCCCCCGTTCCATCGTCATATCTGACAATCTGGTGATCACCTTTGGGTACCTTTATCCCGTAAAGTGTGGTCACACGAGGAGGATTATATTCGTACAAAGCTGCATCGAAATGCCACCTGTAGAAACGGGTATAACCCTTGGCTTCGTCCTCCTCAGAGACACGTGTTTTGTGGAAAGTGGTATGGGAAGGGTGTTTGAGGACGACCGTAGCGAGACCCTCGTGATTATTCAAAGTACCGTTACCGATGAGCTGAACCTGGGGCACATGAGGGATTGTCTTTAGTAATGACTGAAGAATCGACCCTTTCGCGGACTCAGTCTTGTTGTTGCCGTGGCCATAGCTCTCAGACTGTGGATCAAAGGCCTGAAAGGTGTGGCGGCGAGGTAAGATGAAGGACACAATGGCTATACGGAAGGACAGGAGGGGAAATACCTTTGTGAATGCACACTGTTGTTCTGGTGTAAGAGAAACATTGCGGAACAAAAGGGCGCCGTGCTGGTAAAAGAAACAAATAAAGAAACGCGTGGTGATAGTATCGTATTGCTGACCTTGTAAAGTGCGTCCTGTATCTCGAAGAATTGAAATGTTGTGAGCTCGCAGGGGTTGACGCCTCTGATCTCGCGACCAAAGTCAACAAAGTAAGAAGGATCTACCGTTGCGGGTAGTGGCAAAGGAGCCGATTCGATGGGCATGATCATGCACTGACCACTGGCAAGTGGATTATAAGGGTCACGGTCATGTACTTTTAGGTGGACTACTAGTGGATGAATATGATAGAACGCCCGCCCGGCGGTGGCAGGGGTCTCGGCAGCATGTTTCGGTTCAATATGTGGTAAGCTCCGTTTTGATATCATGCCAGCAGTGTTTGAGGATTCTTAGCGATATTCACAGCTTAATACCTAGCAAACAATATCGCAAGTTAAAGAGACGACACTGATCACACTATTAAATGATGATTTACTTGCTTGATATATACCTCTTGAACTTGCAAGCTGGATCACTTACTTCTAGGATTGGTAATGCCAGCCCTCGGCTTGTATATACTGTAGCTATTCGGGAACGTGAATAAGGACCAAATGACCCTGGACTTGTGCGTGAGAGTATGCGAATGATCCTTCCACCTCTCGTTCCGTCGCTGTGGCACGTCCTTTGTGGTGAACCTGACAGTAGCTATCTCACAGATATGTTAAAACAATGATAAAGTGTATGAAGCATAGTACGGCCGTACTCACCTCGAAATTCAGATTCTAGAAAGTCAAATCGAACGAATCGCGGATTGCACGCGACAGTCAAATATGCCCTGAAAGCTAGGGATAAACAGGAAAGCTCTCACCGAGCTAGTCCTGGACAGACAGACGTGGAGTCCAGAAAAAGTTCAATTATAGCACGTACTCATCACCATCTGAAAGATAAAGTTGCTCGTATTTACGGGTGCGTCTCCAAGCAACCCTCAAGTTCGTCGTTATTGTCATCTTCGGCAATACAAGAGGCCACGCGGCAAAGGCGTGCACTACTCAGTCACTGGCCACAGACGAGCGGCGAGTATAACAAAGGCGCCTGGATCGTCAATACGCTTTCTGAAACCACCATGTCCAAACACCCGCTTTCCCCCACAGGCATCTTGTTCTCTGCTGAACACATCTCCAAATGGAATGTCCTTCCCGAAGATACCCGCCTCCGTGTCGCACGGTCGTCGTCGACATCGGACGACGACGACGACGACACCCAGACAAGGGAACTTCCGATTCACACTCCGACACACGGTGAGTACTTGTTGAAACATGTCTCTCCAAATTGAGCGGCCATCTCTCTTGAGGCAGCACGCATGGCCGTCAGGACCCATACCTGGATTTCGCTTTGGTTCCTCTTGTCCGCTCCTGTGGTAATCTGGGATGCGACGTACTGTTTTTTTAGGTATGACCTGTATGCTTATTATTTGCGTGATCTGCTCATGAAACATCCAGGCCGCGCTCAATGTTCGGAGGGGATCTTCACTGGATCTGGGCTCCATATGTGATATACCAGAATGTAGATTATGTGAGCCCGCATTCTTCCAAGCGATTCTGGTTCACTAATTCATGTACAATGGCGTAGGTGTATGGTTTGAAAGCCATAGAAGAAAACAGTGGTTTTCCCAATGCGCAATGTAGGTGTTCGATGGGCCATCCGGAGTCTCTTTAACTCTCGATCCCTCACCTTTTCTCCACATAGCCTTCCTCAATGTGGTGGAAACGGCGTTAAACGTTGCCTATCTTTATCTCGCGCACATATCCGGCTGGCCCGGCGCTCCCTTAATCGGATTTGCCACAGCGACGATGACTCTTTCTAAGACAGTGCTTTACGGGGCTCAAGAATATTTTTGTGGCTGGTGCGCAGTCGGTCACAACACGTGGTTTAGTTTCCTGTTTTACTGGGTGTTTACGAACGGGTACGTGCGCGTATCGCCCCACTACCTTTCACCTTCTTATCTTTCCTCTTCTCTTGTAGGCTTTGGATCTTGTTTCCCGGGATGATTGTGTGGCGTCTTGGTGGCGACATCGTCGATTCTCTCTGTACTGCCTCACAGGATGCACGCAAGGCTGTGTCTAGGAAAACAGAGTGATCTGAGATGGCAAAGCGATGACGCCAGGCGTGTCGCCAGAACGTTAAAACAGGGGAACAGGGGGTCAAAGATCCTTGGTGGACGTAATGCGTTGTCTTATAGGCTGATTGTCTTAAGCGCCGTGTACATATATGCGTACTCCAATGGACGTTACTAGTATCTTTGTGTAATTATTCTAGTAAGTACTTGTTTCCAATTGTTGGCCTAGAACGAGTTTGGGTGTCATGGCGAACTGGATCGTCCTATCGGTTACGAGAGGAAAAAAACCTTGCAGATAACTTTAAGGCCTGATCGATCGATCGATCGAAATATTCTTCAAGGTACGTCGAGCAAAAGTTGCTTCGCCTCTCCATGTACATACACAGTCCCAGCGACAGACCAAGTTAGGCGCTGACATAGTCCAACCAAGACCCACGACACTATGTACGTCGACAAGACAGGCCAAATGATGATATTTTTTGGACGACCTTTCTATAAGTCAGCGAGAGCTCCGATTGGATGATGATGACGTTAGTGATAGTACTAGGATCCTTACATTTCTAAAACGGGCACTGGGCCCACTCGGCTAGGCATGCAGATGCCTAATGTTACATTTTCAATCATTATATTTTTTATCCAGGCTTTCCACTGATAACCGACGGATACAAGAACCATGACAAACATCAAGCTCCAATAACGCTATGTTTACATGTAGGACCTCTCAACCTGTCTCGAAGAGGCTATGGTCAAACACGCGTTGCATTAACGCCGTCTGACTACGAACCTTGCACGTACACAATTTCGAAACACGCTATTTTTTCTGGTTTTTGTTCTGAGTATTGCTGTCTTTCCCACCACCAGAACTCTGGGCATTGTCGCGGCGGTCTGCGGTGCTCTGAGCGCGTGCTTTGAAACCCTCGTTGGTGCCCGTTCGGTCCTTCACAGTTAATCATATACTATCGGCACACATGTTCTCGATGCGCCACTCACTGCGTGGGACTGGATGCGAGACGCAGCCGACTTGTCCATGTAGCTGCTCTTGTTGCCGGGCATGGTGATTAGGTATGTATGATTGGGATGACTGGTATGAAGGTGAAGGTGCGCACTAGAAGCTGGGGAATGGGGAGGGGAGCAAACTGGATGGTTTATATGGCGCATGGGTCATGGGGTCGTGCGCTGGCAGAGACTAACTGGGCGTATCATTTACCCATTCTTGCAGTCATTTCCGCCAGGTATTTGAAAAACGAGATATGCTCAGCCAATCCTGAGCTGCCAAGGCATTCATATGATGACTTGCTGTAGTAGTAACGTTAACAGCTGGAGAAGGCCGCGTACTAAATCCTCCAACGGTGCACAGCCCATGGTGCTCAGGGCATACGGCCAGTGACAGTTGGGGTACCTTTGAGGCCTTGAAGGGCCCACTGTTGCGACTTTCTCATTGCAACAGATTCCAGAGTACGGGAGCCAACAGCAGATGTTAGAGCCGTTGGATGCTATACTGGAGTTAGTGCGAGTCGGCAGCAAACACTTACGCGCACGCGTCATCGATTCATCATCCAAAAAGCGCCCTCCATCTGTGGATTGAAACCGGCTTAGCCAGCTGCTGACCAGCATTTTATGCGACTCATTCGAGGTAGTCACACTGTGGGTCTGTTCTTGTTTCAGCTATAGTCAATACATTCATGAGGCGGCATTGAAAATTGTCTGGCAGCTATAGATTAACTAGTACCAGTCTTTAGTACTTCGTTGTCTGGTGTGGTCGAATGCAGTCAGACTTGTATGGAGGGGTATTCAGACTACTATTTGAATAGCTTCATCGACAATGAGACATTTCATGTATTGCACTGTTCGTAGATAATCAGTACTTGCTGATCATGATATTTCGAAATGTCTGATCTGCCGACCAACCAACGATCTTATCGCTCTGCGATACCCAGAAGGTTCACCCTCAGGCATCTCCACCAATCAAATGCTAGCAAACCACAAGCTGTAAGTATTCGTAATTGTCCGTAATTCGGCAAGCATTTACCGCCGTTTGTTTCTTTTCAGCGTGCTCACAGATGCTCAGTTACTTCCCCGTTACATATTTGGAGACCAACGGGCTGGAACCTGGTCTTATCTAGACGCGCAACTCCAGCTCGATATCTGTTGCGGCTTAACTTACACAGGCTGTCCCCAATTCCAGAAAACAATCTTCAGTCCGATCGAGAATTCGGGTTGCAGGGTACATCAAGCTACAAGGCCGAAGCGCTGAACGTTGAATCACGGCATAATTAAACGGATATTCGGGAAACCATGCTACAACAGGGGAGGGGGTCCGAGGGAACTCGGTAAGTTCTTAAGCATTGAGCAAAGTTTAGACCCTGACGAGAGTTCTGCATGAGGCGATGCAAAAGCCAGTGAGAAGAAACTTGAATCTTCGAGGACTCTTTCTTGGATCTTGAGCTCTAGTACAGTACTAGGTTCGCTGGTAGAAGCGTTTCGTCGACTGATGTGATTATGTAGTGCAGTCATGCTGGCATTATTGGTTTTACCACACAGTGGTTATTATTATTACTCGCACGGCCCCGAAGCATATGGGTTTCGACAAGTTGACTCTCCAAGCACACGGTTGTACCTTGGATTTACTTGACGACATGTGAGTTTACCCACGTAAATTTTCCACAAATCTACGGTCCGAGCCGCTACTCGCTGGTTTAAACGGTGTCACATCTACTATCCGGTAAGATTTTTCATCTACAGGGTAAAAAAAAAGCGAACTCAAGCTTCTGAGTTCTCGGCATTTTATCTATGTATATTCAGAAGAGCCTTACCTTTCTGCGGAGAAATATCACAGAAATCTAGGGATGAATAAGGTACAGTGTGATTTCCTCCGAAACAAGTCAGATTTTTGATATAGTTTATTACGTGGCTCCTGGCGATAGTTAAGAAGTCAGTTAGCTATTTAATCAACCTCGTTCAAAGTATCTCCACTATGTCTTCACTGGAAACACTCCCTCTCGATGTAAATAATACCCTAGGGGCACTTCTCATCGGCGGACTCATTGCTGCAGCGTAAGTCTCCTTGGATTGCGGTCACACAACATCATAATCATACTGAAACTTCACAGCTTCTGGGGAGTTACAAGTATTCAGACTTTCATCTACTATCAACAATATCCAAATGATACGCTATTTCTGAAGTTGATTGTGTGTGATTAGTCCCCGCGGTCGCTATTCTACTGATTGGTGGGACTATTTATCGCAGGTGGCTCTCATATGGTCCGAATAGTAGTTTGAGTTATCTTTTACTCTCCTGAATGCTATTGTAGGGTCCTCGACACTTTTGATGCGTTCTTGATCAGCCATGCACTCTACCATTATCTCGTAACGAACTATATGAACCCGCAAGCTATCACGAAACCTGTTTGGTGGGCGGTCATGGTTTGTATCGTCGCAGAAAACTGCTTTTTTTACACATGTTGCTTTGTTAGGAGTATTCTTGTGAGTCACTTGATTGTCGCGCCGGGGGCTTTCTAAAAATATTTCTTTCGTCAGATCCATATCGCGGCGACAGTGAGTTCATAGACTGATATCGTAGACTATGGCGCCCTACATAGTTTTGGCTTCAGTCTGTCACGGATGCGATCGTACGGCTGTAAGTATTTCCTCCAGATCTGTCGTCCGTCTTTTTTTTTTTGACCTGGTCAAAAGCATGTTGGCTTGCAGAGTGTGGAGACGTAGGTCGCCTCTCTAACCAGCTCAGCGTTTTTAACGTCATGACGGTATAGTTAGTGGCGGGAATGTGATCTTGACGTCGGTTGTGGTGGGTCCTTATCAACGTGACTTCAAGTGCGCGACGAGCGATCCACCTTGATTTATCTTAGGGCGCATTAACGCTTTGTGATCTTGGTAAGTCAAGTCCGAAGATCTTGTTTCGCTGTGTGGTTCACAGGATCCCTCTCAGTAATTGGCCTCGGTAAGTGAGTATTTCTTTCCGTGACGACCGACTTGTTGATTTACTGAACGCGCCACAGTGATTACCGTAAAATCGTGCGTCCACGCGCACCTTTGATTGGTTGGTGGGCGTTAGTTTCTTTGACGAACAATTTGGACGCACAGCTTTGGCCTCGAATCCTATGTTCAATTTACGACGCTCACCGTCAGTTTCACTCGTCGCTTGGGGCAACCCGCGGTTTCTCATGCCTCCCCTCAGCCACTCCTCTACACCAATTTTGGTTCAGGAATATCAGGGGATCTTTCCGTAGCCGTCATTCTGTGCTACTATCTGTGCACGTCGAAAACAGGCATCATCCGGTATAGTCGGATTTTGTTTCGATCTACCATGTATATTCTCATCATTGGTCTCCCAAAGTACTGACACGCTACTTCGTGGCCTCGTCGCTTACACCGTCGCAACCGGTGAGCCCCTGTTTGACTGGTGTGTTGACGACCGCACTTTATTAAACCTCACTTCGTAGGTTTGCTCACATCGTGCGTCCGTCTTTTCTTTATCATCAATCACGAAGTATCGACGAGATAACGTTTGCTCAATAGGGTCGATGCAATCCTCGGAACCGTCTTCGTGAGTGGGACGAATCCAAACTACGTCGGAACGTCGATTTTTTATTTATTAACAAGTCACGCATGTACACCAGTTTGCGATAATGCCTAACAACTTCATCTACCTTGGGTTCTACTTCAATCTACCCAAACGTATGCGATTCTCTCGGAACCGAAAATCCTAACATGCAAGCTGAAAGTTTTTCTTTTTTTTTTTTATAAAAAAAAAAAACTCTTCAGTATACGTCAATTCATACCTCGCTTTGTAAGTCTCGACCATCACACGAAGGCTCCCCCTTCCCCTCAAAAAAAAAAAAAAAACTTATCATCATCATCACGTAGCCTCGGCGCCCGCCAGCACTTTCAGTGGAAATCAGGTCGTCCTGCTTCCTTCCGCCTCACAACCGGACCCTTTGACCAGCCTTTGACTACCGATTTTGGGCTGACCAACGTGACCGGGGACGTCGACGTGCGCCCCTCTGCCGATATGCCGCGTGCCACTCGTTCGACCTGTACAACGAACCCGACAGCGAGGGCAACTTGAGGGGGGAGGGGGAATCGTACACTCGAAATTACGTACGTTGTTGTGCAATCTTAGTTTCATTTTGACATGGGGCGCGCATACACCGATACCTACAGAGGTGGCGATCGAAGAATACTGTATATGTATACAACAACTGTTTTCTCGGTACGCACAACGCACGGTTCTTTGGTTTCGACATCTTACGTAGTGCTTGCTCGTTACTTGCTGTAAATTTCTCGACGAATCCACCGCTTTCGAGTCCCGTGAGCAGCATTCTACACTACATACGTTTCCAGTCGGTTCCGAGAACTCGGTCCCCGGGTGCTTGGCACTTTTGATATATGTACACTATGCGTACATGCCCCCACATAGTAGATCCAAATAGAAGATACAGTCGATACATATTCGCAACGCAGAACAGAGCAATTTGGACGGAAAAACAGCAATGCAGACCGGAGGACAGAGGTGAAAAAAAAAAACAGACCTTCGGTACGCAGTACCATCGGACGACGAAATAAATTTAAAAACTAGGTTGTCCGTTGGAACGCCAAGTCGACACGCGACCGGTCTTCCTCTTCCCCAAAGAAAAAGGCCCTTCGAAAGTTTTACTCACCCTCCCTAATCCATCTCCATC
>JBBPKB010000811.1:0-10831 GCA_038089035.1 Boletellus dicymbophilus
TATTTCTTTATTTTTTATTTTTTGTGTTTCTTTTTGTATTTTGTTATAGAAAGAAGAAGATATTGAAATATTGTTGATGAAAAGTTGTTCTGGAAGTACAGTAATATTGATATTGTGATCTGTGACTGCATCTCTATGATCAGGTTGTCTAGATAATGTATCTGCTCTCCCATTTGATGATCCTAGTTTGTATACTATGGTATAATTGAATTCCTATAGTAAGGCATGCCAGCAAGCTTGTCTTCCTGATAGTGTTTGGGGACAATTCCAGTATTCCAAATTCTTGTGATCTGTCCAGATCTCAATGTTTGGTCTTCCTATGAGGTAATGTTGCCATTCTTCTAAAGCCCTGATAACTGCAAGAAGTTCTTTGTCATAAATTGGGTAATTGCATTCCTGAGCATTGAAGGAATGTGAAATGAAAGCACTGGGATGCTATAGTCCATCAACCCCTTTTACTGAGAGTACTCCCCCTGTTGCTATGTCACTGGTATCAGTTTCTATTTGCATTTCTTTGGTTTGATCTGGATAAGTGAGTAAAGGGGCAGTAGTAAAGGTCTTTTTAACTGATCAAAGGCCTCTTGTTGATTAGTGCTCCATTTCCATGGTGTGTCCTTCTTGGTTAGGTCATTAAGGGGTCGAGCAATCTGAGAGAAATCTTTGATGAATCTGCAGTAATAGTCGCAAAGTCCAAGGAAGGATTGGAGTTGTTTGAGGTGAGTGGGAATTGGCCATTCTAACACCCCAGCTACCTTCTTTTCCTGCATTTCTACTCCTTCCTTGGATATCACCATTCCTAAGAAGTCCATCTTATCTTTAAAAAAGCACACTTCTCAGGTTTTACATATAGACCATTCTCCCTTAATCTCCTAAGTACCTCCCTTACTATCTCCTCATGTTCTTCTTTGGTTTTCCCAGCTGTAAAGACTAGTACATCATCTAGGTAGATCACTAGGACTATGTACATATCATTGAATATGTTATTCATCATTTGCTGGAAAGTGGGGGGGGAGTTAGTCATTCCAAAATACATGACTGTTGATTCATATGACCCAATTGGAGTTACAAAGGCTCCTTTCCATTCATCACCCTTTTTGATGTGTACATTGTTGTATCCCCATCTCAGATCTAATGCTGTAAACATATCAGTGCCCTTTAGGTGATCAATGAGTTGTGGAATTAATGGTAATGGGTATGCATTCTTGATGGTTCCTTCATTCAGATATCTGTAATCCATGACCAATCACTTATCTCCTGTCTTTTTGGGAATAAAGAAGACTGGAGATGTTTGTGGGGATTTAGAAGGTCTGATGTATCCCTTCTTTAGTTCTTCTCCTATGAATTTCTGAATTTCATCCATTTCTAGTTTGGATAATGGAATAACCTTTCCTTTCTTTGGTATGAAACTTGGTTTGAGATCTATGGCATGATCCCAGGGTTTGCACTCTGGCATTCACTCTGATTCTTTTTTAGAAAAGACATCCAGATAATCATGATATGCTTTAGGGACTAGGTCCTTCAGACCATCCTCTATAGTGTATATTGATAAGGGAATGTTAGCCAGATTCGGCATCTGATGTCATTATAATAAATTACAGTATGAAGTACATCTGGTGAAACATAATTATTGAGTTACCCAATTGATCTCTGGATTGTGGTGGTATAGTCAATCATATCCAAGCATCATTTGGTGAGTTCCCAAACTAGAAACAAAAGCATCAAGAGGTTTGTAATGTCCTTGATATGAAACAATTAAAGTGACATAATGGGTGATCATCCCATGATGCAAACTAGTGCTGCCAGCATTATTCACAGCCAATGGATTGGGTAATGCATGTTTGGTAATCCCCTGATGATCCACCCATCTTTGGTCAATGAAAGTTTGACAAGCTCCTGAATCTAGGAGTGCCTCTAATGAGGATTGCCACCATTGTGAATTTCACCACTAATAGAAAGAGTACCAGAAGAAATATTTTGAAAGAATACTTTGGGGTTGGAGGATTTATAAATAGAAAAACCATTCCTTACTTGTGATACAAGGGAATCAAGCACACTATTTTTTAATTCTGGCACCATGCTCCAAGGAGTCACCCTTTCAGAATGAACATAAACATTTTGTAGCACCTTATCTAATGTATATGTGGGAAAATCAGAATCAGTACAGTCCATACATGATTCCTCTGAACTCATGATATCTGTTATGATTTTCCTCTTACCTTACTCTTTTCTTTACAATTCTCTTCATTTTCCCTCATAGTTCCTTCCAATGTGATGACAACATCATCATCATTGGTCATAATCCATTCTAACATGGATGATTCCTTCATTCTTCCTTTCAAATGTAAGGTACCGATCTTTTCTGCACGTCGCCATTTTGACTTTCGGACCGCTGTTACTTTTATTTTCATGTTTCACTTCTTCTGCTGTCACTTGACACATTGTCCTCAATTTTAGTTGACACATTTTGGGCGTGTTTCAGTTACTTCTACAATACTGCTCATGTATTTAAGCCAACTGGCTGCGAGTTAACAAAAAGAAGAAGAAGGACCCATGGTTTGACACTGTCCCCTAGAACTCGCATTCCGGTCGTGTTCTGCCCAGCGGCTTCGCAACTCTTACACAAATCATGCTTACTTGTTTGATCACACATTGATCCATTTCAACATGGACTCATGTTTCCTTTCTTGTATTTTTACATATCATACAATTCCCTTCTGACCAATCAGCTTTCTCTTTCCACTCATACAATATCCACCTTCCCAATTTCACACTTGGTCCATACACCTTTCTGTACAACTATTTAAACCCTTGATAGTCAAGCTTGTACTTTAAGCTAGATCTACTCAAGACTTGAATCTATTCAGTTCTTGAAACAGTTAGGAGCTCACATTGTCAAACCTTCGCCTCTGCTTCACTCTGACTTATTGATACAAATCCTTCATCAAAAGTAGACTCTTTGGCCATTTAACCATTGAGCTGATACTCACTCCTTCTTTTGAGTCTACATTTGTTCCTATCCAGACCAAGCATAACAAAAGATCTAGCTTCTCTCTTCAACCTGCTCCATTGCTGTTGTAGCCCCACCTGAACACCAGAACAACAACCCACATCCCTCACTATTGCAGCCTTCCCTTGATCCAAGATTCCTCCCAAGCCCATCTTACTGTGTGTTGGCATCTGGGAGCCTAGAAACAAATCCATCCCTGAAGAACCACCCAGAATCCTGTCACCACACTCCTTTACCTTCCTATTCCTATCTAAGGAACCATCACCAGAACCCTCCCCTGTTATAGCATTACCTTCTACATCTGCAGCACTTCCTCCTTCTCTCTCTATTCCCACTCCATCTCCACCTGTACTACACACCCCTTGCCCTCCTAAACCCACTCAACCCCCTACTGTAAACCCCCCTACCATGTCTTCTATTATGAAAGCAATGGAACTTAAAATTGGTACACCCAATGACTTTGATGGGAGCTATGATAAAGCCAAAGCATGATTGCTTTCAGTTAAAATGTATCTCCTTATCAATGAGACCTTATATGATACAGATAACAAGAAGATCAGCTATGCCCTCTCCTACATGAAGAAAGGCACCACCCTTGGATGGGCTACTTCCTTCCAAAAAGAAAAACTGGCTGCTTCTCCCCTCTCTTTCAGGAAATACATCAACTTCCTAGATCTATTCAAGAAAACCTTCCAGACAAAGGAGACCAAGATTGCAGCCCTGGGAAAACTGCAGAACCTCATGATGACCAAAGAGAAGTGCACCATATGGTCACTAGAAGACTATATTGTGGAGTTCTTGATCTACCACAATCATTCTGGCATCACTGATCAGATGATTTTGATCAACTTCTTTGCCAAAGGACTTCATCCAGTCCTCCAATCCCATATTTACACCATGGAAACTATACCCATGGATATTATGACTTGGATAGCGAAAGCAATCCACTTTTGGAACCAACAAGACATTGTATCCTCTTTCAATAACTGACCCTCCATGTTTGGACCTACTACCCCCTCATGCCATGTCAACAAACGATGTTACTCTACCCCATCCTGGGATCCTGATGTAATGGATGTCAATTCCATCCAACTCTCTCCCTCCCAATGCAATGAATATCATCACAAGGGAAATTGCTTCAATTGTGGTGAACACAGTCATTTAGTGCACAATTGCCCTAAGAAGAACAGGACTAGCCAAAGGCCTCCTTTGCTGAAGAAATCCAAGGAAAGAAAGGTTTGAAAGGTAACAAGGGTAGAAGATGAAGAAGAACTATCAAAATTAGAAGAAGTAGATGAGGATGACAAAGAAGACATGGTCTTTGTGGCTAATATTTACAAAAACCAAAAGGGTTTTTAAATGGGAACACTCCTTCAACACAAGTGTTCCCTTCTCCCTCTCACATTACTATTGCTCCTGTATTCATAGATGAATCAAACTATGCATCTGTCCACCTTGCTGTTCAAATCATTGACCCCTCAAGTATGCTAAAAGTCATTGACATCACCACCCTCATCAACAGTGGTGCAGAGATCTCCTGCATTGATTGGGATTTTGTATGCAAACATAAACTCCCACTGGAACAACTCCAGAAACCCTTCAAAGTACAAAATGCAGACCACTCTGATAACAAAAATGGAATGGTCAAGTTCTCCACCACCATCTTCACTCGAATTGGCACAATTACCTAGAAACTCTCTTTTTATGTCATTCATTGTGGATGAGAAAACATCATCCTAGGACACCCTTGGCTTAAAGCCACAAACCCGACCATTAACTGGAAGAAGAAGACTGTTGAAATAGATGAGAAACTCAATTGGTCTATAGACCTCTACTTCTCCCACATGTCAAATAGAGCAAGATACCTCTTAAAAAATACCTTGAAACCTGAACAACCACCCCCCAAATACTGTAACTATTCTCTGGATGAAAGAAAGGTCCTCTCTGCATACTTTGACAATGAGGACCCTAATCACTTCCTGAAAGAAGTCCACAAATCATACACCATCGGATGTATCACCCAAGCTACATCCAGATTCTTTCCCCTTTTCTCTATAACCAAACAACTTAGGAAGATCACCCTCTCTACTGAGCTTGCTCAACAAGCTGAATGAGAAAAACCCAAACCCACCCTTCCTTTGGAATACTCCGCTTTTGCTTCCATCTTCAAGAAAGAAGCAACCAATCACATCCCTCCTTCTCACCCCTATGATCATGCCATAAATCTTGATGAATCCTTTGTTCCCAAAGTTTCAAAAATCTACCCTCTAGCTCCAGATGAGAAGAAGGCTGCTGAAGATCCAAATCCCTCCAAGCTTCTCCCTTTTTCTTCATGAAAAAGAAGGATGGCAGTCTTTGACTATGCCAAGACTATTGATAGCTGAATGAACACACTATCCATGATGCCTACCCCCTCCCTCTTGTCTCTGACCTAATCAACAAGTTAAAAGGCACATGTGTATTCACAAAGTTTGACATGCATTGGGGATACAATAATATAAGAATCAGGAAAGGAGACCAATTGAAAGCTGCCTTTATCACTCATAAGGGACTCTTTGAACTAACATTCATGTTCTTTGGATTGAAAAATTCATCTCCTATGTTCCAACAATTCATGAATGACTCCTTTTGAGATATGATTGCAGAAGGATGGCTAATCATTTATATGGATGACCTCTTGATCTTCTCCCCTGATAATGAAACACATACTGCCCATACCAAACTCATGCTACAGTGTATGAAGGACTTAGACATATGCCTGAAGTTAGAAAAATGCAAGTTTGCAACCACCAAAGTTGAATACCTGGGTATGATCATCAAGCCAAATCAAATAGCAATGGACCTGGTTAAATTAAAAGGTATTTCTGAATGGCCAGTTCCAAGGAAAGTCAAAGATGTTCACTCATTTCTCAGCTTTGCCAACTTCTACTGATGATTTATCCTTCAATATTCTGACATTGCTAGACCCCTTCTGGACCTTACAAAAAAGAATGCCTCTTGGGACTGGTCCTCTGACTGTGAGAAAGCATTCCTATTGTTGAAAAAGACTTTCCTTTCACAACCCATTCTGACTATGCCAGATATCTCCTGACCCTTTGCTGTTGCTACCGATGCATCAAAATATGCCTCTGGAGGTGTTCTCCTTCAAACAGACTCTAATGGAGACTGGCACCCTTGTGGCTATCTTTCTCAGACCTTTGCCATGGCAGAAAGAAATTACAACATATATGATAAAGAATTACTTGCTGTGATCTATGCTTTGAAAACATGATGCCATTATCTCCACAGATCTCCTCATATGGTTCAGGTTTTCACTGATCATAAGAACCTAACATATTTCCACCAAGCACAGAACCTTAATTGTTGCCAAGTGCAATGGCTACTCAATCTAGTGGACTTTGACCTGAAATTCTCCCATGTCCCTGGGAAAGACCTTGCTGGTCCTGGTGCACTCTCATGTTGTCCTGACCTCATCCCCTCCATTGATGATGATAATGCTGATGTCACCCTTCTCCCTGATAACTTGTTTGTCAATGTCATTGACACCTCTCTCTCTGACACTCTTGCCTGTTCCTCTTCCTCCAATCCAACTGTTCAGACTGCTGTCCAAGGCTTGGAACACCTTTCTGCCAAATTCCACTCTCAACTTTCTGACTGGCATTATAATGCCAGCATTCTCACCTTCCAAAACCAAGTTTACATTTCCAACAATGTTAACCTCTGATGCATGTGTCCAGAAACACCATGATCATCCCACTGCCAGACACCTGGGATATTTGAAAAACCACCACCTTGTCACTTTGGAGTTTTGGTGGCCTGGATTGGCTTCCTTTGTCAAGTGTTACATTGAAGGTTGCACCATCTGCCAACAGAATAAGGCTAATACACATCCCACCTCACCTCTGCTCCTCCCTATCCCTTCTTCTGTCCTGCACCCCTTCCAACAAATCTCCTGTGATCTGATCACTGACCTCCCCTTCTCTGATGGCTTTGATACTCTCCTGGTCATGGTAGACCATAGCCTTACAAAGGGGGTAATTCATTGCCCTATTGTGAAAACAATCACATCTGAAGGCATCACCCTTCTCTTCTTCAAGAAGGTGTACACCAGATTTGGACTTTATGATAAAATTATCTCCAACCAAGATCTGCAGTTCACCTCCACATTTGCCAAGGAACTTGCCAAACTCCTACAATATGATCTATCCCTTTCCACTGCCTACCACCAACAATCTGACAGAGAAACAGAATGTGTAAACCAAGAAGTTGAAACCTATTTGCGAATCTTCTGCAGATTGAATCCCACCTCATGGGCAGAAATGATCCCTCAAGCTGAATTTGCTCATAATCACCACCCTCACTCCATCACCAACCAATTGCCATTTTACCTCATGTATGGCTATGAACCTCATCCTCTTCCTATGCTCATCTCTGACACAAACCTTCCTATGGTTGAAGAATGACTGAAAACCCTCTCCACAGTACAAGAAGAAGCCTTAGCAGCTCATGAACTCACTCAACAAGTCATGAAGGCATGCTCCATGAAACCCTTCTCCCCATTCACCAAAGGTGATAAGGTGTAACTAGAAGCTAAGAACTTGAAACATTCCCTTCCCAATCCAAAGTTTATGCCAAAACAAGAAGGACCCTTCACAATCACCAATGTCCTATCTCCCATCACATATAAACTCTGCTTACCTACAACATGGAAGATACACAATATGTTCCATGCCTTTCTCCTATCTCTCTACTATGAAAATGATGCACATGGCCCAAACTTCCCAGCTCCACCTCCAGACCTCATAGAAAGTGAGGAACAATATGAAATAGAACAAATATTACAACATCACAGAACTTCTAGACACCACAAGTTTTTAATCAAATAGAAGGGATATCCTACATCTGACAATTCCTGGGAACCCAAATGAAATTTGAAAAATGCCAAGGATGTCCTCAATGATTATAAGAAGACTCACCCCAAGGTCTACCCTCTCTCATCCTCTTCTTGTCCTGTCCATGAAACTCACCTCTGCACCACCATCATCACTTGCAATGGCCATCCCTCCCACTTCTGCTCCCACCTATGAATACATTCCCCCTGCTTCCACTGCCCAAATGCAGTCTCCTTCCCATGAAGCTCACCTATTGGATGTCATGACAGGCATATTTTTAGACCCCCATTCTGCTCTCATACTCAACTCCTTGGTTTCCCCTATGTCTCCCCTTCACTATTTGATTTGTTCCCTCCAAGATAACAACTTAGCTATAGCTGCAAGTTCCCTTTCCAATGAACCAGGTTCCACTGGTATTGCTCATAACATGCTCATGTGAGCACTCATAGGATAATGGGGTGCTCTTGTTCACACCTTAGAGCAACTTGGAGGTTTAATAGTTGCTGAGGAAGTTGCCAAACAGTTAGCACAAATCAATGTCCCTGTGATAGAAGAAGCCTCTACTCTCATTGAGAACAAAGTACCACTCCCCTGCCCCCCTCCTTGCTCTCCCACTCCACCTGAACCCTTGCCATCTCCTAGTCCTCCCCTGCTGGCTGATATGCCCTCCACCTTGTCTTCCCCTCTTGAGCCAGTAGAAGAACACACACTTGCCCTTGCAGAGGATCCTTATCAAGGCACACACCCCCTCTCTCTGAACCATCCACAATATTCTCAAACATGATTTCACTGCCAATGCTTAGGACATTGTTGCTCCCATTGTCAATTATACCAATGTTCCTTCTGTTGCCACTTTGCCCTAGGACACCTTCAATACAAATGTCCTTACCACTGGTGCCATCATACTCCATTTGTTTCCCCTCCATCATCATGCTCCTCTCATTATCACTCTCATTCCAGTTCTTCCTCCTCTTACCACCCTGCTCCTCTTGTCACTCCCACTGGCTGGAATGCCATCCCTGGCTCAGATCAACCATGGCCTCATACCTTTGGCCCTGATGCCAACTCCCCTCCATCAGAACCCCCATCTTCGCAATCCGATGTCACTGATGTTACATTCACCTCCTCCCTGTTGACCAAATCATCAATCTCCACTTCCACCAACACCTTGATTTCATCTGACTTCAGCATGATGATCTGGATTCCTACCACCAACACCTTGGATGACAATGAAGACTTATATTGGAACAAAGAACCAGATTTCGATGAAACCACTTGGACGAATGTTACTGGTGAACATTCTTTTACTTCTTTTTAATAACTTTGTAAATTTAGGTGACTTTACTCATATGATGGGGGTAATGTCATGATTTTCCTCTTACCTTACTCTTTTCTTTATGATTCTCTTCATTTTCCCTCATAGTTCCTTCCAACATGATGACAACATCATCATCATTGATCATAATCCATTCCAACATAGGTCATTCCTTCATTCTTCCTTTCAAATCATGCTTACTCATTTGATCACACATTGATCTGTTTCAACATGGACTCATGTTTCCTTTCTTGTATTTTTACATATCATACAATTCCCTTCTGACCAATCAGCTTTCTCTTTCCACTCATACAATATCCACCTTTCCAATTTCACACTTGGTCCATGCACCTTTCTGTACAACTATTTAAACCCTTGTTAATCAAGCTTGTACTTTAAGCTAGATCTACTTGAGACTTGAATCTATTCAGTTCTTGAAATGCTTAGAAGCTCACATCATCAAACCTTCACCTCTGCTTCACTCTGACTCATTGATACAAATCCTTCATTGAGGGTAGTCTCTTTGGCCATTGAACCATTGAGCTGATACTCACTCCTTCTTTCAAGTCTATGTTTGTTCCTACCTGGACCAAGCATAACAATGTCCATATCCCCTTGTGTAGGTAAAGAGAAACTAAGTCCATGTCCCTGAATACCTCCAATATTCAGAAACAACTTTATTTTAAAGACTCTACAGCTTTTTCCTTCACCTCAACTTCTATCTTATCTCTCCAGTATGCCTCCACTTCCTCAGTAGTATATGTTGCCCTTAGGTCTACTGGTGGGGTAGGCAAAGGCCTATCTATGTAATGCACCCTAATTCCAGCTGTTTTGTTGGTTTCTGTAGGACTTTCAACATAGGAACCATAATAGGGGTCTCATATCTGCTGTCTGAGCTGAGATCTCAGTTGAGATAGTGCTGCTTTCTTATTTGGGTTTTGAAAGCAATTTGGCTGGATATGTCCTTTCTTTCCACAGCTGTAACAGGTATGATCTTTCTTAGGTTTCAGGGCTTGTGCATCCATCTCTATTGGTGCTCCTCTTCCCAGTTGGACTCCAGTGCATGTAAACTGATGAGAAGGAGATGGTCCTCTGGGTGGATACCATCCCCTATTTGGTATAGTCTGCATTATGGGCATAGATCTTTCCAAGATCATATATTCCATATTTCATCCAATGTCCCTTAGCACCTTCTTCCATTCATCATAGTCTGAGGCAGTAGTATGGTGTGATGCATGATAATAGATTTTGTAATCTACAGCCTGTTTGAGGAGGGTTTCAGCATGCTTGTCTTCTAAGTCCACTTCTTGCTTTAGATTCTCAAAAGATTGGAGGAATATGTCAATGGGTTGACCATGTTGTTGTAATCCTTCCAATTTCTTGAGGGCTTCATGAGCTAATACCTCAATCTGGAAGTAATCTTTCACTTCTTGTTCAAAGTCATCCCATAGGGGCCAAGCATCTTGTCCATATTTGATCTTTACCTTTCTATCCCTGAATATGTCTTCTTTTTTGATGTACTTTTCCATGGTTACCCTTGCAAACTCCTCTGCCTTTCCTTCCATCCTACTAAGCACCACAACAATTTGATATTTGTTGTGCTTCCATTTATTGGAC
>JBBPKB010000812.1:0-10827 GCA_038089035.1 Boletellus dicymbophilus
AGTGACCACTATAGCTGGCAAAGTAATGAGATAGTGTTGGATGAAAATAAGACAGAGATAGGTGATAGCTTCATCCTTAATACTCTGTAGCTCAAGTCTCGCAACTGAATACTAACAAGAATACAAGTGGATTAGGCTAAGGTAGATGGTACATGCGAGCCCCTATTTATACTCTAAGGAGTATGTGCACAGACCAAGCTTTATGCTTTCCTATGATCTAAATAAGGTGCTGAATACCAAGTGAGTCCAGGATAATACATAAGTGTGATGGGGATGTATATAGATTTAGATAAAGAGGAAATAAAGGAGAAATGTACAGGAAAGGTAAATAAGGGTATTTCTTATGTAACTAGAGGGTTTTGGTTGTGGATCTTTAGGATCAATGATCCAGTAAGTGTTCCAAGGGTAATGACTACAACTGTAGTGTACCATTTTGAATAGGTATTCTACTGGTGTTGTAACAACTGGGTGCAAAGGCATGTACCTGCAGCACACAGTGGCCATGTCAGTTCTTAATCATCATCTTGTGACCTTTTATTTCTGTGGTAAATCCCTTTTTGGTAAGGGTTGGTAACAATAATAGGCAATGAGGTGATTTTGGTGAATACCAGACATCAGAAAGTGTGATAGACTTTTGATCAATAGGTCTGATAACAGCCATTCCAGGTCTTATAAGAGTGATGAGTTTGCCATTTGCCACTTCACAGAAACATTGTTGTTGTTCAAGAGTTATGAAATCAGAAAGATAAGGAGTGATGTGGAGTGAAGCTCCACTATCAACCATCCATGAATCTTGATACTTATCCTCCAGTTTTTCAATGATCTGAGCACAGATGGAATAATCAGAAGTGTTGTACAATTCTGCATTGTACTCATAATCATCAGTACATGGAGTCCATGGATCTCCTAATCTATACCAAGGTGGTGCATTGCGTCCATACAAGAAATCCTCCTCTTGTGCCTTTTTCCGTGCACGTTCTTGTTCCTCATGATGAGGTCCAAAGAAGTCAAACTTATCGACTTTTGTCCAAGTCCTCCGTTTCCAGGTTCTTAGACTTTCCAGTGCACATGGTTTATCCTCTACAGGCTTAGTGCAACTTGGACCTGAGAGGCTGATCAAAGGGCTGGAGGTTATTAGCATAGACTTGATTGGTATAGCCTGAATCATACTCTTGTACTGATTGATCGATCTGTGTTGCCATGCCATCATCTTCATCGAACTTATCTCCCCAATCCAAAGCTTCTTCTATCTCCTCAATAGTAGGCAACTCCAGAAGGAGAGATTCCCTGATTGAGATATCAAGTTCATGTTCAATGGCTATGTTAGCCATATCCATGTCCATATCGAGTATCTTGTGTGCCTTTGCCTTTCCTTTTCCTTTACCTGCCATTGCTTTAACACATTTTCTCATTCCCTGACTTTTGGTCTTTGGGGAAGGTTTCTTGTTCTGCGACAAAGTCGCTGTCCTAGAACCCTTTTTGAACCAGCATCTGTCAGTGGTGTGGCCTTTCTTGCCACAATGAGAACATATTACCATAGAGGTAGGTGCATTTCTTATGGCAGAGATCTTCTTTGCTTCAGCTGGAGTTTGCTCAATACGATCTATTAAGGCATGAGCTTTACTTCCTCCAACATGGTGACAAGTAGTCTGTCAAAGGTTATGTTCAGCTATTATTTTGGCAATGAACATATCTGGCTAGAAATTGGCTGGTTCCACTATATGAACTAGCATAGAAGTCATTGGCGAATAGGATGAAGGAAGTCCGTTGAGGAGAACCATTGAACTGATGGAAGCTGGAATATTTAATCCTGTGGCTTCTGCTTGTTGGAGAAGGGAGATGAATTCAGAAAGTTGTACCGCAACTGATTTGCTTTCTTTTATGCAGAACTGGAGTATCTCCTGAAAGATAGCATAAAAACCAGAGACTCCAGATGGTGCATAATAGACATGAAGAGTATCCCAAAGGTGTTTTGAGATAGATTCTTTTGCAGTAACATTGCCTTGTGCATCATGGGTTTCCACATAAACAGTGTGGATTAGACTTTGCATACTGGGTTGAAGATATGATCCAATGATGGTGCCAGCATGTCTATCATTTTGTTCCCATTTAACCCAGTCTTTTGCTCTTGTTCTGGCAGCTCCTGTATTAGTCCAGGTGTCTCTTCCAGAAACAATATCCCAGACAGATAAGATTGTAAGAACATTTCTCATCTGTCCAGACCAGGCAACATAGTTTGTGGGTCTGTCCAGAAGTTTGATAGCATCAGTTACAACACATCCAAGAGCAATAGTAGTGGCAGCCATTATGATCTAGAAAAGAAGTGGAATAAAAACACCTAAAAGAGATTCATAGTTAGTCTCATTATCATTTAAAAAGAATGGAGATGGATGAGAGATTTTATTATGAACCAATCCAGGGGTTGATCCACTAGTTAAAGTGTTATGATCATCTGGTTTCATGGGAGAAGGAAGAAGTCCACTAATTAAAGTGTTCTTTTCATCATCTTCTTCCTGAGCAAGTTCTTCCTTGATCTGTTCTATCTCCTTCCGTGTTTCCACTTTCCAGAGTCGTTTCCATAATCTCCTTTTTCTTCTTCTATTACTTCTCTTTAGATTCTTCTTTGGTTTCCTATGCTTTCATCACCATTTTTGGGTTATTAGAGGCAAGGATGAACCTTCTTTTCTATAATGAAAGTCCACATATGTAATGATTGGGATATTGCCACAATCATGCCATCTAGGTATGATGTCGTCCAGAATAAATGAACCTGTTATACAAGTTCTTCGTTCAACATTGTTTAAATAGTGTCCCAATATATATTGGCGATAGAAAGTTCTCAGGTATGATAATAATAGTACCTCGAGATTGGAAAGTAAGGATGAAGAAATAAAGAAAAAGAACTGTCCTTGTATCGTACAGAGTCCAAGAGTAGATGAGTGAAAATCATAGGAAATTGAAAAAATAGAGAGTTGTTAAGGAGCTGTGTGTCTCCTGCATATGGAACACTGTAATACCCTGGCATTGGCCAATTCTTCAACATCCTCATGACTAGTTCACTTGTGCAAGCTTTGAACAATTCTGCTGCCAGAGGCCACTGGTTTTGAACTTTCTCCCAGTTGGCTATGGTAGAGTTCTTCACTGAGCTGAAGGATCTTGCACTGGAGATCAGCTCGCTTTTGTTCAAACTCATGAGTGCATTTGCGATTAGCAAAGTTACCAGAAGTGAAATTATATTGTACTTGTAGGTATTCACTGTGAGTCCAGATGTTTTCTGTGCAAAGTTGGCAGTTCTGATTATGGAGATCTTGGTTCAATTCCATAAGACCCTCTATATTTGTTTGATGCTCTTGATTTTCCTCGATCAGATCCTCAATTCGACTATTGAGGTAGTCGTTGGAGTTGGTGAGACGATCCAATTTCTTTTGCTCTTTTCTAATGCCTCTAGAGAGTTCTGAATAAAATGGGTTAGAACTTTTGAAATGTTCCTGCATGTAGGCATCAAATTGCTCATTCCGCATGTGCTGTGTTGGTACATCATGATTTTTTGACCCATGATGGAGATGTTGGGACTCAGCATGTCCATAATTGCAGAGTACAAGTCCCCAAATTGGAGACCTATTTTCAAGAATGAGGTTGCCAGATTTGTCCCTGGTGGCTGCCCAGTGTTTTTTTGGTATGCCGACATTCGAATCTAGACTTTCTATACCTCATCCTCCTACAATCCAATGTTGTGCACTGAGTTGATATTCTTCCCAAAAAGTGTTTGTCATGGTCAGATTATTATTTTGATCATGTTGGACCCAGGGATGTAACTGGGAAAAGAAAAAATTTGGCTTGTTCCTCTGATGGAGGTCCTGAAAGTCCATGTATTCTGTATAATCCCAGTTGAATATTTCATATCCTTGGTCGTGTACCAGTGCATGTTCGGTTTCACAATAAGTCTGTGTCAGGAAAGCCCAGCCGATGTTTTCATAAATAGAAGATAGTCGTTCCCCAAAATAGATAGTACCACCGAGATGATGGACATACTCAGGATTGAAGTCGCTCTCTATAAAAGAAATTCTGTCATGATAAAAGGTGTGATGTCCAGTGTTCGCCAATGCTTGCTCATCTTCTATAATCCTCCCATTAATCCCTCTAGTAACATCGAGCTGAAAATGAGGGGGAAGGAAACATGGCACATTGTGCCTAAGTGTTGGTATCATGCATGCCTCCCCTTCCTCATTGATGTCCTCATTGTGGAATGAAGGCTCCAAAGCAATTACCACCTCATGTCATTGTTGAAAGTCCACCAGGATTGGGAATTCCAGAATTGAAATGTTGACCTGAAGATCGAAGTCCAGTTCCTCAAACATTATTATTGATGTTCCTGGTATGTCTGGTTGGACAATCAAACTGTCAGTGTGAAGTGGTGGTAGTTCACCGAAGTTGTTGGTGAGCATTGGTGAGCATTGGTAGAGGGAGCTGGAGTGGGGATGGTACAGGTGGATATTGGAGTTTGAGTTCCTCCTTGTCCAAGGTGAAGGATTCCTTGCGGAATGTGGCTGTTAGAGCTAGAACTGTTAGATTAGTTCTGCCTATTTGAACTCTGTTGGACTCACCATAGCTCTTGTTGAGGACAAAGTCCTTGGTGCCAGACACTGCACATTGAACAGGCATTCAGTTGTTCTCTCCTGTGTCCTCTGTTATGATTTCCTCTTTTCCTTCTGTCCCCTCTACATTTCCTTAACACACTGTAAACTTAACAGCTTATGGTGTTTGTATTAGTCACAATCCGTTCCAACATGGATCTTTCTTCTGATTTACTTAGTCATTTCAATTAGGTGATTATCCATTCCAACACGGATTTCTTTTCCCTTTTTTGTATTTCTAACATCATATGATTCTCCTTTGCCCAATGGGCTTTATTTCTTCCACTCGTACGATGTTCTCATTTCCTTTCCTGACTTGGTCTGTGTGCCGTCTGTACTGTTATTTAAACCCTCAATAGTCTTGCTTGTACTCTAAGCTAGATCTACTTGAGACTTGATCCTACTCTTCTCTCTTGTGAACACGTCAGAACTCGCATTGTCGAACCCTCACCTCTGCTTCATCGATACAAATCCTTCAACAAAGGTAGTCTCTTTGGCCATTGTACCATTGAACTGAACGATTGTCTTTATCTTCAAGTCTACATTTGTTCCTACCCAGACCAAGCATAACAAAAGATCTAGCTTCCTCCTTGACCCACTCCATTGTTGCTGCAGTCCCCCCTTGATTCAAGATTCCTCCCAAACCAGTACTACCACGTGTTGGTATCTGGGAACCCAGAAACGATCCCATTCCTGATTCTGGATCTGAAGAAGTAGCTGCTCCATCAGACTCCTCAGAATCCCCGACCCTTGAAGTATCAGAAGAACTGCATAGAACCCCTTCTCCCCATCAGTTTGCCCTATTATTCCCTTCTCGAGAATCATCACCTGAACCATCACTTGTTACAACAGTCCTTTTTACCTCCACAGTCCCACCATCTCGTCCAATCCCCACTCACCCACCTACCTTACAAACCCCTCAACAACCCACTGTAACACCCCCCATTTTCATCTCGAAAGCAACTGAACTGAAGTGTTTTCGGTCAAAACATACCTTCTAATCAATAAAATGCTTTATGACTCAGAAAACAAGAAGATCGGCTACGCCCTATCTTATATGAAGAAAGACACCACCCTCAGTTGGGCTACTTCCTTCTGAAAAGAAAAGTTGGCCACTTCACTGTCCTCCTTTGGGAAGTACTCTGACTTCCTAGATCTGTTTGAAAAGACCTTCCAGATGAAGGAAACCAAGATTGCAGCCCTGGGAAAGCTGCAGAACTTGATGATGATGAAAGACAAGCGTACCATACGGTCGCTTGAAGATTATATTGCAGAGTTTTCTATTTGCCACAATGATTCTAGAATCACCGATCAGATGATACTGACCAACTTCTTTGCCAAAGGACTACATCCGGTCCTTCAATCCCAAATTTATGGAATGGAAACTGTACTGACCAACATCACAACATGGATCACAAAAGCCATTCATTTCCACAACCAACAAGACATCGCTTCCTCCTTCAACAATAAGCCTTTGATGTTCAGTCCATCTACTCCCGCCTACCAGTCCAAACCCCGCTACTCTGCCCCAGCTCGAGATCCCGACACCATGGACATCAACACCATCCAACTCTCTCCTTCCCAGCATGACAAATACTGCCAAAAAGGTAACTGCTTCAATTGCAAAGAACACAGTCATTTGGCATGTAACTGCCCCAAAAAGAACAGGACTGGTCGTCAACCTCCTCTGCTGAAGAAGACAGAAGAGAGAAAGGTGAGGAAGATGATGAGGGAGGAAGACGAAGAAGAACTGCCAAGGTTAGAAGAGGTAGAAGACGATGAAGAAGATGCAGCCTTTGTGGCCAACATCTACAAGAACCAAAAGGGTTTTTGAAAGGGAACACTCTTTCAATGCAAGTGTTCCCTTCTTTCTCTTGTAAAACCATCACTTCTGTACTCCTAGATGATTCAAATTATGCATCCATTCACTTTGCTGTTCAAATTATTGACCCCTCGAGTACCCTGAAAGTTGTCGACATCACTAACCTCATTGACAGCAGTGCTGAAATATCTTGCATTGATTGGGACTTTGTTTGAAAACATAAACTCCCCCTGGACCAAATCCAGAAACCCTTTAAAGTACAAAATGCTGATCACTCAGACAACAAAAATGGTCTGGTCAAATTCACTACCACTGTCTTTACCCGTATTGGCACCATTACCCAGAAACTTCTCCTCCATGTTATCCACTGTGGACGCGAGAATGTTATCCTCGGACACCCCTGGCTAAAAGCAACAAACCCAAAGATTGACTGGAAGAAGAAAACGGTCAAGATTGACAAGAAGCTCAATCAGTCCTTAGACTTATACTTTTCTCATGCAGGAAACAGGGCAAAGTATGATTCAAAAAATTCAAGAACACAAGAATGACCACCTTTAGGTCATCAAAACTATAAAAGAGAAGAACAAAGGGTTCTATCAGCATACCTTGATGGTGAAGATCCCGATTACTTCTTAAAAGAAGCCCATAAATCCTATACAGTTGGACACATTACCCGAGCAGCTTCCAGATTTTTCTCTAATTCTCCCATGACTAAACGCCTCAGGAAGATCACCTTATCCACAAAACTCGCCCAACAAGCGGAACGGGAAAAACCAAAACCCACGCTCCCATCAGAATACATAGATTTTGCTTCCATCTTTGAAAAAGAAGCCACTGACCATATTCCTCCCTCCAGACCATATGATCACACAATCAATCTTGACAACGCCTTCATTCCTAAGGTGTCCTAAGTTTACCCACTCACCCCTGAAGAAAAGAAGGCTGCAGAAGACTTCATCGAAGAAAACCTTCGAACTGGCAAGATCCACCCTTCAAAATCACCCCAAGCTTCTCCTTTCTTTTTTGTTAAGAAGAAAGATGGTGGCCTTCGCCCTTGTCAAGACTATAGGTACCTAAATGAACACACTGTTCGCGATGCATACCCTCTTCCTCTTGTCTCTGACCTTGTAGACAAATTGAAAGGCACAAAGGTCTTTACAAAATTTGATGTATGATGGGGATATAACAATGTACGTATTAAAGAAGGAGATCAGTGGAAAGCAGCGTTTATTACACACAAAGGATTGTTCGAACCCACAGTGATGTTCTTCGGACTTACAAACTCACCACCCACTTTCCAAAGGTTCATGAATGACTCCTTCCACGATATTATCACTGAAGGATGGCTAGTCATCTATATGGATGACCTTCTTATCTTCTCTCCTGATAATGAAACCCATACTGAACAGACTAAACTTGTCTTGCAGCAGATGAAAGAGCTAGATCTTTGTCTCAAATTGGAAAAGTGCAAATTTGCAACAACAGAAGTAGAGTATCTTGGAATGATCATTAAACCTGACCAGATCACCATGGACCCAGTCAAACTACAAGGGATCTCTGAATGGCCAACTCCAAAATGAGTCAAGGACATACACTCTTTCCTTGGCTTTGCTAACTTCTATAGGCGATTTATACCAAAATACTCCGACATCACCCAACCCCTCCTTGACTTGATGAAGTAAAATGCTTCTTGGAATTGATCTCAAAGTTGCGAGGAAGTGTTCCTATTACTGAAGAAGATTTTCCTTTCACAGCCTGTTCTTACTATGCCCAACATCGCCAAACCCTTTGCCATCGCTATGGATGTCTCAAAGTTTGCCTCTGGAGGAGTACTCCTCCAGGCCGACTCCAACAGAGATTGGCATCCTTGTGGATACCTATCCCAGACCTTCACTGCTGCTGAACAGAATTATGATATTTATGACAAGGAGCTCTTGGCTGTGATTCATGCCCTGAAAGCATGGCAACACTATCTCTATGGATCTCCCCATATGGTGCAGATATTTACTGACCATAAAAACCTGATGTATTTCTGTCAACCTCAAAACCTTAATCATCGCCAGGCACAATGGCTACTGGATTTAGCAGACTTCGATTTAAAATTCTCCCATATCCCTGGAAAAGACCTTGCCAGCCCTGATGCTCTCTCTCACTGCCCTGATCTCATCCCCACCACCAATGATGACAATACAGATGTAACCCTCCTCCCTACTGACCTCTTCATTAGCATCATCAACTCCTCCCTCTCTGATGCCCTCGCCAACTCATCCTCCACAGATCCTATTGTCCAAACTGCTGTTCAGGGCATTGAGCACCTCCCCACCAAATTCCAATCATGCCTCTCTGATTGGAAATATGATGCTGGAGTTCTCACCTTCCGAGGGCATGTTTATGTCCCTGATGACTCCGATCTCCGCTGGACCTGTGTCCAGAAACATCATGATCACCCCTCCACCGGACACCCCAGTTATTTAAAAACCTGCCAGCTTGTCACTTCGGAGTTTTGGTGGCCAGGTCTTGCCACATTTGTAAAATGATATGTTGACGGCTGTGCTCTCTGTCAACAAAACAAGGCAAACATGCACCCTACCTCCCCCCCCCCTCCTCCCTATTCCCTCCTCCGCTTCTCACCCCTTCCAACAGATTTCCTGTGACCTTATCACTGACCTCCCCTCATCCTCCAGTTTTGATACTCTTCTGGTCATGGTAGACCATGGCCTTATGAAGGGGGTAATCCTTTGCCCCACAAAAAAAATAATCACATCAGAAGGCGTCGCCCTCCTTTTCTTTTGGAAGGTCTACACTCACTTTGGCCTCTATGACAAAATTATCTCAGATCGTGGTCCGCAGTTCACTTCAGCATTTGCCAAGGAACTTGCCAAGATTTTACACTACAACCTCTCTCTCTCCACCACTTATCATCCCCAAACTGATGGAGAAACAGAATGTGTGAACCAGGAGGTCGAAACCTACCTGCAGATCTTCTGCAGCTCGAACCCTACTTCTTGGGCAGACATGATCGATCATGCCAAGTTTGCACACAATCACCACCCTCACTCTGTCACAAACCAATCACTGTTTTACCTCATATATGGCTATGAACCCCATCCCCTTCCCACACTCATCTCCGAAACAAACCTCCCTGCAGTCGAAAAGCGACTCAAAGCCCTCTCTGCAGCTAGAGAAGAAGCTCTTGCAGCCCATGAACTCACCAGACAGGTCATGAAGGCGCATTCCCACAAAACTTTTGCCCTGTTCACTAAAGGCGATAAGGTGTGGTTGGAAGCCAAGAACTTGAAGCATTCTCTTCCAAACCCTAAATTTATGCCTAAACGAGAAGGACCATTCGCTATCACTGATGTCCTATCTCCAATCACATACAAACTCCACCTCCTCAAAATGTGGAAGATACACAACACATTCCATGCTTCTCTCTTATCCCCCTACTGCGAAAATGACGCACATGGGCTGAATTTCCCAGCTCCACCCCCAGATCTTGTAGAAGGAGAAGAACAGTACAAAGTGGAACAAGTATTATGACACCGCGGAACCCTGTCTCAATGTGAGTTTTTAATCAAATGGAAGGGATATCCCACGTCTGACAACTCCTGGGAACCTGAGTAGAACCTGAAAAATGCCAAGGATGTTCTTGAGGATTATAAAAGGACATGACCTAAGGTCTTCCCTCCTCTATCCTGCACCATCCATGAAAACTATCTTTGCACCATCATCTCCATCTGCAATGGCCATCCCTCCCACTTATGAATACATTTCCCCTTCCTCTTCTTCCGAATTACTTCCTCCTTCTGATGATGTTTACTTATTAGAGGCAATGGTCGCTATTTTCCTTAACCCACATGCTGCTTTAATTCTTGACTCCTTGATTTCCCCTACGTCCCCCCTTCATTACTTAATTCATTCTCTTCATGATAATGACCTCGCTATGTGTGCCAGCTCTCTTGTGGATGAACCTGGTTCCATCGGCATCACCCATGCCATGTTGACACAAGCTCTTGTTGGACAATGAAGTGCCCTTGTTTATGTGTTAGAACAACTCAGAGGATTAGTCATCGCTGAGGAAGCAGCAGAACAACTGGCACATATCTCATCCACTGTTATGGAAGAAGCTCCTGTCCCTACAGAAAACGAAGACCCTATCCCTCTCCCACCTCCTCATTTGCCTACTCCACCTGAATCATTGCCATCTCCTAGTCCTCCTCCTGCCACTACCCCTTCTGCATTCTCCTCTCCGCTTGACTCTGCCAAAGAACACGCTTTAGCCAAAGTAGAAGACCCATATTGAGGCACTCAATCCCTCTCACCATTTCACCCTCAATACAGTCAATCATGTTTTAACTGCCGAAGGCTTGG
>JBBPKB010000813.1:0-10825 GCA_038089035.1 Boletellus dicymbophilus
TAAAACAACCGTTTCACATGTGCGTGCTCGTAATTAAACATCAAGACTGAAATTCACCCTTGTCGTCGACAGTATCTTCTTGATCGATAGGTGGACATCTTCCTCCTGCTCTTAACACCTTGCTAACTTTTTTCTAGGTCCATGTCAATGAACAAGAACGACACGAAACCGCTTCCAAATTCGCCGGTGTATGGGAGGGTACATCCGCGCATGAACAATCGGTTGGGGGCAGTCTACACTGCCCTCCACAGCTTCTGGACCGCTCGTCAAGCTGCTGTTGGTCATGAGCGTGATGCGAACACCATCATCTTACATGCTCAGGATACAATACCTGTGTGCGAAAATGACTCGACAAGATCTCCAGACGAGCTCCTTGATCTCCTCCTCAAAAACAGTCCTAAAGGCGGAAACTGTTTCGACAAAGCCCTCAAGGCTGCCGATATGGCCATATCAAGCTGGTGGGACGATACTCGTCCACCTGTGATCATTTTCCTTTCCGACGGTATTGCCTCCTTTTCCTCCACCGTCGTACAAAGGCTCTTCAAAAATGCAGCAAAGAGGGGGTGCGAATTTTCATTGCGTGAGGCTTTTAACAGTCGAACTCACGTATTTACCACCTCGTACAGGAAAGGACTTTCGTTGCACGCAATCTTGTTCGGTCCTACAAAGACCTCCACCCGGATGAAGGACATGATTACGGTTGCACTCGACGAACAGAGTAAGACGCCTGCGCTGACGAGTGCTCCGTCGTCCTTCCACGCAGCGTTAGATAGTGTAGGTTGTTTCTTGCGGTAAAGATTGGCTCTGGGTTCAATTTATATCTTTCGTAGGTCCAACTCTCAAGTACCTTCCTTGGGATCGCAGAATCTCTGAGGAAGCCCAGAGGATCGTTGATGCAGTGATATGATATCAATTTGAAAGTATAGTATAGGATGCCTTGGATGTCTCTTTTTTTTCATGCCCGTCCTAACGTTAGCTGTACTACTATGTGTTGAATTGTACCAGTATGCCGAGTTCCGAATACTGAAGCCGAACAGGTTGTGCCCACCATGTTGCGAAATGTCATTAAAATTTACGCTGTGATCAGACTTTCCCAGCTGCGTGGCAAGAATTGAGTTCGAGGTATGCCAGAGTCGCCAACGAGTCCGACTAGATGACCTATAGTAACAGGGCACCTTCCTTGACAATTGAATATTGGAGTTGAATAGCTTGTACGCATCATGCTACATTGAACATCATTTGTGCGGCCATGCCATCATCGGATTTGTCTAGTTCGAAGTACGCCAGACACGACTGACAGATTCCCGGGTGGGCTGATACAAGTTACAATTATCCCAGTACGACACTCGTCTCACATAAATCTTGTATTGGAAAAGGGACCTTGGTTGCGACAAAGTGCTCGTGATCTTTGATGACTGTTGGATGACCTCGAATCGTTTTCGCAAAATCATTTACTTCAATCGATGCTGCGCCAAGTGGGTGTTGCTGACATATTCCTGGTTGGCGAGAGTGAACAGCTTCTCAAGCGCTGCAGCGACCTCTGGCCTCGCAGCGGTCTGCAAATGTGCCTGTGACGACGTGTCAACTTTATCTAACCGGATACTGATTGACACACCTCTACTGTCTCCCATCCGCCGATGGCAAAAAATTTGTTCTCATCTTCGCGCGTCTGGCCAAACACGAACGTCCCCCCACTTTGCTCCGAAAAATTAGACAAGATCTCGACCACGGCCTCACGATTCCCAGGCGTCCTCAACGTCAGAACGACCACCTCCGTCACGGGCTTGTCGAGCGCGATCGTCGGGGCTGAGAACTGGACATGGTACATCTCTACAGGGTCGCTGAGGGATGGCTTGAGCTCCTTGATAATGTTCGCGTAAGAAGGCGCGTTCACGACTGCCTGGTGCGCCTTGTAGCTGTCCCAGTCTGGTACAGATAAGGGTTGTGCAGCCTTCGACAGTGGGCTGTGGATACGACGCACTGAGGAACACATAACTCCGGGTTCCTGGACTTTCGATCTGTTTTCCGTAATAAACTGGGCTGGTGGACATGGAATGTGAGTTTTCGACTGGTCCAAGGCCACCCGGGGACGACCTACGCGCGCACTCCATTCTCTTTCAAGACGAGATCGAACGCAGGGATGGGGAGGTCTGGATCGGCGATAAATACATCGCTTGCCTCGAAAACAAGGATTTCGGTGATAAACGAGGCCATGCAATCCACGAGTCACGGAGAGATCAACTATCGATCACACTGCTCGTTCGCACGATCATGCACATGCCTGGCAAGGCTCGTTGGCCTGTGTCATATGCTCGCGACAGTGATGCATTTCATTGCCAGATTCTACCTCAAGTTACATGAGCGGCCAGTGGTCCTCTCAAAGTCGTTCCCAGCTAGAATTTTCTCAGCTTCACGTGGTACATTTGCTCCTCGTCGGCAAGCGAGTACAGCTTCTTGAGTGTATCCTGAGACTGTGGACTCGCACGAGCCTCTTTGTGTGCCTATGAGCGGGTCAGACCAGTCCACCTCGCCAAGCGTATCCGCATCATACCTGCACTGATTCCCACCCGCAGAGAGCGAAATATCTGTTCTCGTCGTTCCGCGTTGCCCCAAACACAAACAAATTCTCGGTGACCGCTGCAATCTCGGACAAGAGTTCAACCAGTGCTCCACGGTTTTCTGGTGTCTTCAGGTTCAGGATGGTAAGCTCGGTGATGGGATAATCAAATGCAGCGGTCGGGGCAGAGAATATAACGTGGTCAAGTTTGAATGGGCCACGAAGCGCTGGGGCAAGGCCTGACAGGAGTTCCCTGTAGAACGGAGCGTCCATGATGGCCTTGTGTGCTTCGAAACTCTCCCAGTCTGCGAAGCACGTCAATCGAATGTCATATACGTGCGACGTCACAGTCACTCACTGGCAAAGACAAAGCCAACGCTGGGATCCTCGGCTTGTGGCCCGTACCAGATTGGACTATTCAAGACAGTTGCTGTTCGAGAACGAACGGCGATCGTTGACAAAAACGCACTCACATGCTCACGCCCTTGGATCTTGCCTGCTCAAAAGCAGGTAAAGGGGCCTCTGGATTGGCGCGGAATGCATCGCTAGTTTCGAATATGGTGACTTCAGTGGTCGGCAACGCCATTTTGGTGTCCTTGGAAAGCCTTGCAGAGCATGATTGCTTTTTATACGGTGGGTGGTTTCGATAAGAAGGGATGGTGATGGATCTGGCTAGAGAAGGAGTGCGGCCGTAGTGTCCCAAGTCCAGCCAAACAGTCTAGCCTCGGCCTAGTACTTACTAGGCCAGCCTGCGGCCGATATGACCATTTTTAGGACCACTTCAAACTCTCCATACTTGCAATCTACTTCCGAGGCACTAGCACGTCGATTCTCCCATCACATGAAGTTACCGAGAAAACACAGCAGATGGTCGCAATATATTGTTTCGGGGTGGTCAAAAAGCGTTTGTACTATGTGGTAAAAAAACTGAGTCATGAACTACCCATCAGGACGTCTTCGTGATCTTTGAAGCTTTCCGCAGCCTTGACTTTCTTCCGTCTTTCCAACAGCGCTCTTCTCACCGCCAGCTCCCGGACAGACAGCCCGCTCTCCACTGACTGCACGGACGATGCCGTCGACGGTGCACGCGGTGGCGGTCTAGGTCGCTTGCGTCTGGTCACGCCTTTCTTGCGGCTAAGCATGCTCGAGTTCGTGGACGGCTGCAAAAACCCCGTCCCGTGGTCGATCGTACTGCGGGACTGGACCGTATCACCCCTCGACATGCTGCGCATAGAACTCGTCGCCGTCACACCCCCATAACTGACCGTGTTCGCACTCTTTCCGGAACGTAAAGTACCAGTATCCGAACCGATGATGTCGCTTTCTGAACGCGCCGTCGTGCGCGTACTCACACTCGTAGAGCCGGATTTAATGCTTCGTTCCCCCGACGTCAGCCGCGATGGCGCAATCGAAAGCGGACCGGGACTGAAGCTGAGTAGCGGCCTAGGCAGAGGCAAAAACGTACGGCTCAAGTCCAACTGAGATTCTCGGCTTGCGCCCAGTGCTGACCATGTGGACGGAATCGAGTCTGCATAGCCGTACTTGCGCAAGTTGGCCCGCGCGGCCGCAGAATCCGTCGAGTACGCACTGCCAGTGTCGGTCCTAGACGGATTTGAGTGTTGCCGACGAGTATTTGCACCGAGATCACGACCGAGACGAGACACCCGCGGAGGCAGAGAATCAACTCGGACTAAGGCACCCTTGTCGGCACGAGATGCACTCAAATCGGGATCCTTAGGACCACGGAACCCTGTATACGTCGTGTTCTGAAGTGATTTGTCGATAGAATGGGCTGGTAGTATTGGCTCGTACTTCGTTCCCATTTCTTGAAATTGAGCACCCAGAACAGCGAAGCCAGTAGCAGAACGCGTCGGAGACACGGGGGAACGCCGAGACGCAACACGCCGTGGCGCAGGGGTGAACTTAGAACCACCCCCGGGGTTCGCTGCACGAGATTCAGAATCTGCAGATCGACTTCTCGTTACCGCATCAACAGCTTGCCAGAAGGATGACTTAAGGGTACCTGTCCAACCGAGAGGTTCGACTGGAGGTCTTGCAAGAACCCTTTCGTTCTCTTCCTGTTTGACACCGGGTGGTGCCTGTGACATCGTACCACCAGGTTGCCCGTCCGGCGTTTCGTTTAAGGTCTCGTCATGAGCTCCCATTTCGGGAGCGCGATGTCGAGTGCGCCGGAGAGCCGCGACCGTATCTATCCTCTTACCCCATGGGGTCGTCGCAGGCCCAGGTGGCCCCCAAAGGGCATCGCCTTCCTGGACAGTCCGGCTGCTTCGATCAACATGTGCCACATTTTCTCCAGCGTCAGCCGGGGTGAGCCCACCGTGGTTCGCGGAAGGCGGTACCCCCGCACTATTTTGCATGCGTGACAGGTTCTTCCCACCCTCGTCTCCGCTGGTGATGTCACCGGGAACTCTGTTCGCAACACGGAGCTTCCCAAGTGTACGAGTGCTCTCTTGGACTGACAGTCCTGTCTGTAAGCGCTCTGCTCCAGGGCGTGCCCGATTGAAGTCGGCCACTCTCGACGAAACACCGTTTCGATAAGAACCTGTTCTAGAATTTAAGTTTTGGGAGCGTGGATCATTTGAGCGAACCAGAGGCCCAGCTCCAGGCGTAGTGCGAGAAAAAGCGTTTTGCGACGAGCCATCTTCCACGTGAGGAATGGTGTGCGGGACAGCGAGAATATTGGACGAACTCCTACGAACAATGGAAGCAGGAAGATAGTATGGTCGCGTCTGTGTCTCGACACGTGTCCTTTCACCCTTTTCAGGGTCGTTCGCGTTATCGACATGGGTGCTTCCGGAGTCGCTGTGTACCCAAGGATCCTCGAGCTCTAGGTGATGTCTTCGAGAGCTCGATCTTATCCACCATGCTATGAATGCAGCAACGCATCCAATAAAGGATATCGAGGCGAGGACCATGGCAAGATAGAATGGTGCACCAACTCCGTGGTCTTTTGGTGCAGACACAGCTGTCGGGCTCGGGGTTGGATAGTCGATAGTAGGTATGGACGGTAGGTTCGTGTCCGTATTCGTCGTAGCAGACGAAGGGTCATAGCTGGACGAAGACGGGGAAGAAGAGAGGGATGCGGATGTGGACGTGAGAGACAGTGAGGACGTCGCTTCAAGATTGGGGACTGGTGAGACAGAAGGTGATCTAGTCGGCAGAGGATGTGTACCTGGTGTCAATACACCTGTGTTGGTTGCAAGGAACGTCTATGTGTACTAATCAACGTAAAAACAACTTGCGAGCAAAGGCAACTCACGGGTGGAATTGCAGGAGGTTGGGAGGGGACTGCACCCAATAGTGAAACTTGTCCATCCGACCCAAAGACGAGTGTCAGCCCTCTGTCGTGATGTTTGGCAGCACGAAGGGACGGAGACGAACTGAATGGCATTATCCAGAGCAGATCATCGATGCGCTCCAGGCGCAAAAGAGAGGACAAAACGCTACCAGAGCTTCAGGGAGGAATATCAGCGCTGCAAAAGCAAAAGGGCCACTTGCTCTTTTCCATTGCGAGCCGGCCCACACTAAAATTTATGGCTGGTCAGGAATGAAATCAAGGCAGCGCGTCACGTGTCAACCTGGTGTCAACTTAAGTATGAGCCCAACGAAAGCGCAAGGTTCCGGCAGCGGCGTAGGGCGCCAGGAAGTCGACGAGGACCAACAGTTTCAGAAAGATCTCCAGCGCGCTATCGAAGCCTCCAAGGCCGAGTCTCGGGAACGTTTTCCAGTAGTTCCGTTGCCCGAAACCCAGGATCATGGTGGTGCGCCGACCTCAACGTTTCTGTCCGAGCGCGCACAATTGGAGAAAGAGAGATTAGCGAGACTAAGGCGCTGCCGTGGCGAAAGCGATGTTCTCGAAAATCCTAGGGACCGATCACAACAGACACCTGTTAAGCGACCACATCTCTCGTCTGTCGATCCCACTGATCGCAGAACGTTCAAACTCCAGTCTACAGCGTCAATTTCGGGCGCTTCATCCAGTTCGAGCTCACATGGAGTGTCCGCTCCGAAGACCACTCAGAAACAAGCAGTTCCTGTCATCGACCAGCTCTTCTGGGGTGGGGAGCTGAGGCCGACCGCAAATAAATATTCACATCCGAGAAAAGACGGAAAAGAAACATTCAGACTATCCGAAGTATTAGGCCCTGTGCGTATCCAGTGACCCGTATTTTCTCCAGCGCAATGATGACCATTTTTATCAAGAGAGTCGATATTTCGTTTGCCATAATTTCCTCTTACTCGTCATCTGTCTCCTGGATATACGAGTTTTTTGATCCGCGCACGCCAGTCATTCTCGTTGGCCAGCCCGATGCATCCGGGCGGGCTGCTATCAAAAATATACTTCCCAATTGGATAATGACAGTTCCATTCTTGAGATATGGACGAGGTTGTCAACATATGAAAGTGTGTGTTTTGACCACCCTCACTGTATGTCAATTGACATTATTTACCCTAGTTTATGCTGGTAGGCCCGTCAGTTCATCGTGATGGGGCTCTTGCGATGTCTTCTTCTGTAAGGTCTTCTACAAAACAGGTCGTCTCCGAGTGGTCATATCCACTGCAAATCTGATAGACTACGATTGGCGTGATATCGAGAATGTCGGTTCCTTCACTTTTTTGGCATTCGTTCCTGTTAACGATTCTTCAGGCTGTTTGGCTACAAGATGTTCCCCCACGTTCAGTGCCCGTACCCAACGAAAAGAAAACTGTTGATGACTTCCCTTCCATCATGCAGAAGATTCTGCATGCAGTCAATGTGCATCCAGCACTGACAAATATGCTCGTTCATGATGTAAGTGCGACATCTTATACCTGGCCCTGTGCTGATTTCATCATCAGCACCCTAGACTCCCTCTTCAAACCATCGAGGATCTTCGCTCGAAATGGGACTTTTCCAAGGTTGTCGTTAAACTTATACCATCCATTGCAGGAAAGCACGAAGGGTGGCCGGCCGTCATCCAAACAGGGCATACACGCCTCATGAAAGCTGTGCGCGATCTTGGTTTGCGGACTGGGAAAGGAAAGGCTGCAAGGCAGTTGTTTCTTGAGTGTCAGGTGAAGTCCTCGATTGGAATGTCCCATTAAGTGTGAACTGTGGCTGACTGGGCGGCATATAGGGTTCAAGTATTGGAACATATTCCACTCAGTGGCTGAATGAGTTCCATTGGTCTGCACGTGGTGAATCCGCGGAGGATTGGCTCGACGAACCCAAGACCCGCCGTTCCAAGCTCCCCTGGCCGCCTGTAAAAATTATCTTCCCAAGCCTGAAAACGGTTAGAGACAGCGTTTTGGGTGAACCCGTAAGTGCAGCACCGGTTTTGTATAGTTCATGCCTCTGAAATTTACTGCTGAACAGGGAGGAGGAACCATGTTCTGTCGTACGAACCAATGGGAAGCTGCGAAGTTTCCCAAAGAGCTGTTCCACGACTCGAATAGTGCCGGTGGACGCGTGCTAATGCACACCAAAGTTCGATCAGGTGCTCACCGAAGAACACGAACACTGACACAATGCCATATAGATGATTATCGCAACCGTTGGCCGGACTTCTCAATTCACGATCGCGTCAAAATCTGATCCAAAAATTAATTCTACGCGTCCAATCGACTCGGACAAGGGTGAATCCAAGGTGATCGTGATATCCGACAGCGATTCAGAAACAGAGTCGGAGAACGATGTTCAAGGGAGCGCTCCAGAAGTACATAAGGAGCCCATAGGGTGGGCATATGTAGGCTCGCACAACTTCACACCTTCGGCCTGGGGGACACTGTCCGGTTCTGGCTTCAACCCTACGTTGAACGTAGGTTTTCGTGCTGAGTCGTGATTCCATTCCCCGACTGACTTGAAAACAGGTCATTAACTATGAACTCGGCATAGTCATTCCTCTTTATGAGGAGAAGGATGCGAAACTAGCATCGTGTTTTAAACGACCCCCTAGGAAGTACGTACTGGGCGAGGACAGACCATGGGTGAGCAACGTTTTTGTGATTGCCATCTCAACCTAACTATCTTCAGATACAAGACGAGTCGCCGGCATTCAGAAGTTAAAAGAGCCATACGCTACGCATATGATAAATATGTGAATAGTTACTCTACATATTTGTTCGGACACGTGGGAATTTAGACCTTGTGTGCTCGCGACTGACCATGTTAGCACCGCTCATTCACCAGGCTCGATACCTGCTCCCTATCTCACTAGTCGGTGGCATATGGCATACAATTTTTTTCGCAGACACCCTACCCATCGTTCGAATTGTGGCCACTGTTGCGGGGCTGATTCTGCTCGTCAACACTCGTTCTTTGCCCTTGGTCTGGCACTGTGAGGCTATTTTACTTGATGCAGGAACATGCTGATCGCGTGTCTGCAGTGGATATACTCCTGCCGTTTGGAATCGTTCGATGCAATTACTATATACTCTCTCTCCGCCACATGCTCTTTTTGCGGTCCTCGTCCACTCGACACAGTGCGGTGGTCACTCAGCTCGAATCCTGTTGCCCAGTTGGTGCCAATCCTTTTGAATTCACTATCACGAGTAGGTCGTGGGTCAGTGAGTTAGTGAAACGTCAAAGGAAGTGTTTGTGCTGAAAGTTGTCAAGGTCCCGACGAAACGGATTGGTTCGGACACGTGAACAACTCTACTTATGCAAAGGTAGATTTCATCAGTACTATTAGAATCCGACGTGTTTCAATGAAAGAGTGTCCAGTTTCGTGACATTGCGCTTTCGAACATTGGGATCGCGGCGTGGCCGACGTTTGTGAATGCCGGCGGATCGATTGCATTGGGCTGTAAGTTATCTCCCATTCGTCACGATGTGCGATTATTAACGCGAAGGATTTATAGCAACACACTATCAATTTTTCCGCGAGATTCCACGCTTTGCGACGTACGAAACAAAGATATCAATCGAAGCGTGGGATCACAAGTGGGTGGGTGCTTTGGCATTTGTGTAGCTTCGGATTCCGAATCTGACTGCTCTCGAGATGTATTTTGTGTGCCGAATCACATCGCATTCAGGGAAAGTATGCGGAAACTCGTCATCTACCAAACCGGGAGATCTAGGACTCTTGTCACAGACTGAACCAGAATCGAGCTTTGCTACTGTGGATGATATTCGCAGTACCGTCTCTCCCCCTCACCTCGAGGAAAAATCTGATGGAACGAATTTACACTGCCTCTGTGTGTTTCGTGTGTGTTTCAAAATGGGACGCATGACTGTTCCACCCGCGATCATAATGGCATGCGAGGGGTTCTCCAAAGCCCCGCCGATTGGGTCGTATTCGCATCAGTCGCCTCCCCCGCACTGGGTCTACCCCCACACATTGCGGAATGCATCGAACGGTCTGGGGGTATATCGGCGTTTTCTCGCAGGTGGCTGGAAGGATGTTGCAGAAGAGGATAGATGGTGGGTTGAAGCACTGGGTGGCCCTATCGAGGAACGGCGTCGCGCCAACCTGGCGAAGTTGGAGATCATGAATGAAGGGGAGATCGGATGCATGAACATTTAATAACAGAAAGTAATATTGCCGATATTTGGGAGTTAGATTCTCGAACTGCAAACTCGGATGCTTTCAACCCGTCCGTCTCGGCAATCGAGATCCAGGAGACTCCCACCAAACGATTTGTCCACTGATTTTGAGGTCGTGTAGCTATCACCAATGTTACGGCAAGTTCATGTGCTAGTACCGATTGAGCTGTTGGCTGTTGATAAACCCTTCACCCAAACACGTGATTACTAAACCCGATCTACTTAAGCTGGGGTTCTGGGCACACTAGAACTCGTGCTCCTTGAAGTACTTCCTACTCGCTCGACGACTGCAACACACACGAACAAATGCCTATCAAGAACAACTTCTACCAAGAGGGCTCCGTTGTCGTCCCCTCTGATGGCGATGGCGTCGTCCGCAGGCTTGCCATCTCGGCCGACAAGCTGGTGACGCAGCCCTTCGAGGGCATTGGCGTGATTCCAGACTTGGTTGACTACGCCGAACGCACGCACGGAGATCGCGAAGCCATGGGGTGGCGCACCATCAAGGGCATCCACGAAGAAGAAAAGCAAGTCCAGAAGACCGTTGCAGGCGAGCAGGTCACCGAGACCAAGAAGTGGAAGTACTTTGAGCTGAGCGACTACGAGTACATCTCCTTCCTCGAGGTGAAGAAGCGCGTCGTCGAGCTCGCACGCGGCCTGCTCTACTACCGCATCGCGAAGACGAGCGTGTTCAACATTTATGCTCAGACGAGGTGCGTCGT
>JBBPKB010000814.1:0-10819 GCA_038089035.1 Boletellus dicymbophilus
ACCACCCAAAGGGGCTATCTTTGAAGATCTATCTATCTGAGTCACAAATCTACCCTTCTCAGGGGCTCCTCTCAAACACATTTAGGGATAAGTGAAATGAAATCTTAGGCAACAGTCTGTACATCACTTGTCCCTGTGAATCAGGAATAATGTGAAATCTCTTTCAAAATTGCATCACCTTAGCCCTAGTGTCTAGGCAGTGGATGAAAGCCTAATCCAAGTGTTATGACTTCAGGTGTGAGACCTTTAGTACCACACTGGCTAGACAATCTTACAGCTCCCACTATAGCTGGCAAGATAAAGAGTAAAGATGTAACTGACAAAGTGTTGCATGACTGACAAGTAGGAAAGTGTAGCTTTATTTCCTTAATACCTTGTAGCTCAAGTTTTGCAACTGAATGCCAACAAAGATACAAGTGGATTAGGCTAAGGTAGATGGTACATGCTAACCCCTATTTATACTCTAAGGAGTATATGCATGGACCAAGCTGTACATATTCCTATGATCTAAATAAGGTGCTAGCTACCCAGTAAGCCCAGGATAATACAAGAATGTGATGGGGATGTGTACAGATTTAGATAAAGAGGAAATAGAAGAGAAATATACAGGAAAGGTAAATAAGGGTATGTACTTGGAGATAAGAGGGTTTTAACCTAGGATCATTAGGGTCTATGATCCAATAAGTGTTCCAAGGGTAATGACTACAACTATAATGTACCATTTTATATAAGTATAGTACTGGTGTTGTAACAGTCAGTGACAAAGTCTGGTTGTCTATGGCTAACCTTCATTTACCTTGTGCATTACAGAAACTTAGAGAGAAATGGATTGGTCCTTACAACATCACAAAGCTTGTAGGTGACAATGCTTTGGAACTTCACTTACCTTCCATGCACATTCCTGTCATCAACATCTCTCAGACCAAACCTTACAAGGAATGGCTTGACAGCCAGCCTTTGTTCAAACCTGGTCCCATCACTGTTACAAAGGATTGTGGTATTGAATATGAGGCTGACTACATTGTTGACTCCAGCTGGAAAGGTTGCCACCTGGAGTATCTCATACATTGGGTTGGCTATCTGGATGATGAACACACTTGGGAACCCTCTTCTAATCTTACCAATGCACATGATGCTGTTGTGGATTTCCATCATGCTCATCCTTCTACTCCCTGCCATCTCCAGCTTAACCAAGCCTCTTTCTACAATCTCTTCCATTTCTGTGGCAAACCTATTCCACTTGGCTCTACTCCTTTTGATTATCTGGAAGTCAATCTTTAGGGAGGGGGTAGTGTTATGATACAGACTATTTGGCTATATTTTTCCCTATTTTTCTCTATTTATTTCAGCTCTCCACACCTTATTAACTTATTGTACTATATAGGCTTCCACTCTGTCACTACTCCACATCCATTCCCACACCCTGTGGCAGTGCCTTCTATTTATAGACATGGAGCTCTGCTCTTTCCACTTCTGCTTTTATTCCACTTCCCATGCTATTTATATCTTGATCCTATTTATTCCAGCTCTATGGCATATATCACTCATTGATTCTACTTTCTCCAACCAATGGCAATAGTTGCTCATGACTCACCATGACTCATGATGACTCCTAGCCAATAGCATTAGTCCCTCTTATCTAGGCTGTGCACAAGACAGGGCACAGACTTCCACAAGGATGTGCCAAACCTATGCATTCTATATTTATTGCCCAATGGCATTATGGACTCTTATCTTGGCTGTACATATTTAAACCCAGCACCAATGGTGTATTTAGCTTAGTGTACAAACTAGACCACATATGTACAAACAGATGTAAACCCTAGTTTAGTATATAAAGGTGTGATGCCAGCACAGAGGACCCTCAGTCTTGTCCTCTTGTATTGACCTTACAAAGTGCTGGCTCATTCCCTGTGATTGTCTCTAAGCAAGTTAGGCTCTTAAGTGAGTTGCTTCACTGGGTGCCTGACTCCCCACTCATCATTGAGACTTATACTTCCAATTATGCCATTGCTGGTATTTTTTCCATATGTTGCCCTAATGAAGAAATCTATCCTGTTGCCTTCTATTCCTGCACCCTCTCCACTCCAGAACTTAACTATGATACCCATGATAAGGAGTTGCTCACTATTCATGAATCCTTCCAGGCTTGGCAACATTACCTCAAAGGTTCTGGTACTCTAGTCAATGTGGTGACTGACCATAAAAACTTGGAATACTTCACTACTAGTAAACTCCTCACCCAGCATCAAGCCCAGTGGTCAGAATTTCTCTCACAGTTCAATATGGTCATCTGCTTCCATCCTGGATGCCTTGGTGTGAAGCCCAACTCCCTCACTTGATGTTGGGATATCTACCCCAAAGAGAGGGATAGGGACTATGCTCAGGTCAATCCTCAGAACTTCTGTCCCATTTTCACTCAGGATCAGCTCACTTTGTCCCTTAAGGCAACTGGCCTTGCAACTCTGGTTTTCTGGGCTAGTTCACTATTGGACTTGGAATCCCTCCACAGTGACATCTTTTCTACTCTCCCCTCTGATCCTATAGCCTCCATCCACTTGTCCACCTCTACTTCATCTGATAACCACTGGACTGTCAACTCTGCAGGCTTCCTATGTCTAGACAATTATATATACATACCTGACACTAACAATCTCTGCCTACAAGTCTTACATTACAAGCATAACCTGTTGTTATTTTTTGACTAGCATGCATTAGGTTACCTTTTATGGTAATTATTAGATAAGCTTAGAGCGTACAAACCTTCGTACTTTCTCTAGTTTATTCCCTCAGTAGCTTGACATCTACTGAGGACATCATAGGACTTGGATCTTTCTCTGTTAAGACCTCTGCATGACCAGTAACAATTATTGGCAACTTCCAATAGGTTATGAGCCCTGCTCACACCTAATTCACAGAGAGGAAACTCCCATACCTCAAAAGTCAAGTGAAGATGCTTGAATTCCCAAGGTCTGCATGTGAACACCTTAATTGGCAAATTTACTATGACCAAATTCTCATGACCATAGCAGCAGAAGGCTTACTCAACCACCTTGCTGGTGCAGTACCCAGGCCAAACAACTTACATGAACTTGCAAAATGGTATTCAGCAAATTCTCTCATAAAATTAATCATTTTTACAGATATCTCCAACACCCTACTCTCCTTCATCATGCAGTATGAACTTGCACATGACATGTTCTGCCACCTCCTGTCCATATTCAGCAACAATCAACCTATCATATTCAACCTGCCAGCTAACTCTAATCAGACTACAGCTGAACTATACAATGAGACTATGGACAACATGTGTGCACCTAATGCATCACACAGCCACACCAAGGAAGCACCTAAACTGGACCACCCCACAGTACAAAACCACAAACAGACTAGGACTGGAAGTGCCATGCATACTTGCAAAGGCATACCAAAGGATGGAACAGCCAAAGTGGCCATGATAGAGGACTTAGGGAAGTCAGGAACTCGTGTGCCAATATCAGGCATAAGTGGTGACCAAATTCATTCACCCACAAATGCACAGGTCAAACCCAATGGCAAGACCACTCTTGGGAAAATAGCTAGCACAGTGCCCAAATACTCATGTGTACAAGTCAACAGAGAGAGTGCAGTTGAAATAGGGAGCATGGTGACATCTAATGCCAAATTGAGCAAAGTTGGGCAAACAGGCCTAATGGTGCACATACCAGCCACCAACAAAAGCTACAACTATGGAACACCACTGGCACCTATAGGCTGACAAAATGAGCTGCAAGAGCTCACAGTCATGAAACTCACACTGGACAAACCAGATCATGATAGCCACCTGTGCCTCCACCTCCAAACAACCAGTTGGTGAACACAAAACACAGCCATCGATGCTCCAACTACAAGCACTACATGCACTGAGTCAGTAGCACCATCAGGTGCATCACACAAATGACTAGGCATGCCACTCAAAGGGAGGTCAGGCAAAGCCAAAGAAGACTCAACAAAAGAGTCAAACTCAGCAGGCAGTGAGGGCAGCAGAAAAGAAGCTGAGGGCACAGAGTATGGCACATGCAATCTAGGCAATGGAGCCACAGATGTGATAGCCAGAAGGAGACTTATCACAGTGGACAGCTGAAACAGAGATGGCAATGGTGATGTCAACCACACAGATGCCAAGCCTGACAAGACCACATCCTGTGAAATTGAAAGTCAAAAGTGCAAGAAATCAACTCACCCTATGAGCATGGCAAGCACAGCTTGACCACACATCTCAGACAACACCAAGGTCACTTGGGACCAATGTGGCAAAATCGAGGCCCATATGAGTGCACAGAGCACATTGTGCAGCCACCTAGACCCACCTACTGACAAAGGAAATCCAACAGGAATATCAGAAGACCCTGCAGATGCACCAGGTGACAATAGACATCATCCTGGCAAGCCCACAGAGCCCCCCAACGCAGCTGAGAGTGTGAGGATAAGAGGGCAAAGGGAATCAAGTCAGATTGGACATGGTCGACAAGGCCAAAATAAGTTGAAAGCAGAGATGTGTAGTGCAACAGCACATGTGCAATCAGGCTCAACCATGGAAAAAGGTATTCAGCCCACCTCAGGAAATAATGGCCATGTACCACATATGCCAACAAAGCCACCCAAAATGCCCACAAACAACCACAACAGCTCTCCGGACATTGTGTTAGAGGGGGAGCAGAATCAACAGGCCGCGAACCACAAAGCCGGACTCACTGCAATCAATGGCAACATGGCGCCAGCCCCAGGGATTCGCAGCGAGGATGCTCGCATGCGCCTGAAACAAAAGATCAGTGCATCTGAGGATTCAGAGCGGATAATGCAAGAATGCCAAGACTCACCTAAGTCGGCTCCACGCAAGCACGACGACCCGAGTGGCCCGAACTATGAGACGGCTGCACAGTGCACCTACTACAATGCTCATCAGCAACCACGACGCTCCGAAGAGCCTCCATGCATCGCGTTTGAGGGGGAGAGTGCGGGATGTGGGAACGCAGATATAGGAGTCGGCAAAACCGCCACCGCCCGAACGGAACGCGTCGCGCACGAATGCGCAGATGCAGAGGACGCCGAGATGGCTGAGAGGGAGTGCGGCGACGCGCAGACCGAGGCCGAGAGCGCCAGAACGCGCAGGCCGCAAGGGCCGAATAAACCTGAAGGGCTTAGCAGCCCAGCGCGCATGCAGTCGACATCGGCACCCAAAGAAAGTTGTCAGTACCAATCTGGAAGAAAATACGACGTACCAGGTTTGCCACAGGTCGTACATATACGCGCCAAACCGCCCAATACGACCGCCAATCGCCAGGGCGAGCGCCCGCAGGCGAAATCCGAAGCGGGGCGCGCAGGTCGAGAAAGCGTCAAAGACGCACATACCGGAGCTGAAGCGGGCACGCGGGAAGCACCGGGTAGTGATTCAGACGCAGGTACCAAGCCGAAGAAGTCGCTGGACGGACCCGAAAACGTCAGAAAGTCAATACCGCGCAGGGTACAGAAGTACTCACCAAAGGCGAGCAAATGCGAGCCGGCCGACTCAGAAGTCGAAGCGGATACGACGACGGCATTAGAGAGTGCCGAGGACGATGTGAATACGCCAAAGGAGCTAATTAACGCGCCAGAACGAGTCAGCAAACCAGCAGAGCGAAGGGTCGAGGCAGACTCACCCAAAGCGACTCGAAACGAACCGGACAGCTCAGGCAACATAGACGTCATACCAAACGACTCACCAGGCACTCATGAACGTCCCGAATATGCCAGGGACGCGTACGCCGACGATCCGAAAGTGCTAGACCGCGCAAAAAGTCCTCCAGGCGTCAGGAGCGACCAAATCAAAATCGGACGTATTAAAGGCGAATTGGAGCGCCTAAATGGCGCGCATGGCAGCGGATGTGAAGGGATGACATTCCGGATGGATCACGCAACGAGCAACACGCGCCGCGACTCCAAACGAGTCGAAACGCGCCCGCTAGCTAAAAGCGACGCGAATCAGCTCGGACGCAAGACACGCAAGACGATATACGTACCTGCGCCATCCAGCCCATCTCCACGGCATCCAGAACGACCTATAGGTCACCCGAACCCGCCGCGTCGACGAGGACGACTTAAGTCGAGCCTAGAAGCGTCAGTCAGGCGAATCAAGACTCACCTCATCAAATGGCCTCATCAGCGCTATATCGGGTGAGTCAATATATTCAAACACATCCAGCTTGTCATCCAGACACTGTACTGACTCACCAGTCCTAAGTACGACCAGTATGGATGACCGCACGCGCTATTTCGAGAGTGCACCTATCGCCAGCCGCGACTTACCATATATGGACACCGCGCGCACATCGGCGACACGGACAATTCAGTGTATCTATTCCATACATATGGACGTTATTCCTTTTTGAAATCATTGAGTATATTCTTCTATTACACTCTATTTTTGATTTCATTTCTTTTTCACCATGGTACACTAATCCGTACAATTCAAGGGAGCGTGTTGTTATTTTTTGACTAGCACGCATTAGGTTACCTTTTATGGTAATTATTAGATAAGCTTAGAGCGTGCAAACCTTCGAGTTTCCTCTAGTTTATTCCCTCAGTAGCTTGACATCTACTGAGGGTAAGTAGTACATTTCTACTCTTTTTCTACTGTACTAACCTATTGTAGACATCATAGGACTCGGGTCTTTCTCTGTCGAGACCTCTGCGTGACCAGTAACAATTATTGGCAACTTCCAATAATCATTTGGTCTGTTTTGCAGATGAACGATCTATTACGGAGAAGCACTGCTTCAACAAGGTGATAAAATCGAGCGGGACATTGTTCCGTCGAACTAGAACAACACCCTTTGACAGATGCCACTCACCAGCGAACAACGGAATGCTATTGCGCAATTGCGTGCCTTCTTTAGCGCGTTGCCACTTCAACTACCTGTGTCAGCCGAGTCCGTACAGCAATATTCTCGACTCCCAGATCCGGCGCACATCCCATCGGATGTGACAGTCCAAGTCAATATTGCACCCCCTTCTCCTCACCCACTCCCTCTCCTCGATAACAGCATACTTAAGGCTCCGGAATGTGTTCCCGTCTACTTCTATACCCTTCACAATCAAGATCAAACTGATGCAGAAATTACTGATATACACGGTGGGGGAAACGTCGCAGGCCACCCCACCGAGGAATCCAATATCCATCTTTATACACAGATATTGCGTGCCGTCGCCTCGCAATCTGGGAGTGCTGCGAAATGTGTGCTCGTTGCCCCAAGCTATCGTCTTGCTACCATCCCTGGGAACACTTTTCCTGCCGCACTGCAGGACGTGGTAGCTGCCTATGATTACATTCTCGGTGAAGGATATAAAGCTTCTAACATCTTTATCGAGGGGGAGAGTGCTGGAGGAAACCACGGTCAGTTCCGCCAAATACATTAATCACACCCCAGAGAGCTGACTGGTACTGTAACTTTTGCAGCGGTGGTAGCGACCCACCTCATCTTGCAGTCTAACCGACCATCGCCCCGCGGGATCATCGCCGTCGCACCACATTCCATTCACGTGTACGATCAGCTGAGCGAACACGCCAGGGCACAAATCGGCTCGGACGTTCTCAACTTGACAATGTTAGAAACATGTTCAAATGCGTACATTGGTGACTCGAATGTCTCACCCACAGATCCACTCATATCTGGGGCATTCACCCCGTTCACGGCGTCCTGGCCCAAAACGCTGATCCTGACCGGTAGTGGGGACCTGATAATCGACGCGTCGCGCGAGCTGGAAAAGCGGCTCTCGCTTGCAAACGTTCCGGTCGAGCTCGTAGAGTATGACGAACATCCACACGGATTTTGGGCATTTGGACATATATTTGAGGAGGACATACGGGACGTAGCGACGAAGATCGCTTGTTTTGTTCACGAGTAGGCACGATACGGGAGGAGTGGACTTAGTTGCCAGATCAATCAATTTGGTGTGTACGTGTTGGTATGTCTGTGGGCGATGTAGAAAAATCACGTGCTACCAGTGCGCAACAGGCCCGAATCGAAACTGTCAGCTAGAGAATTGACGTGACGGCCATCTTAATTGGCATATACCATATATCTACCATCTACCAAGATCTGGAGCCTGAACTCAAACTGGAATGTACGAACCTTTTCCCTCATTTTGGTTTCCCAGTGGAATTCGGAATCATCGAGAAGAGGTGGAATTCTAAGTTAGGGTGTGTTCAGGATATAAAATAACTTTTGGGCCGGAAGTAAGTATACTATCCTCTTTGGTTTTTTTTGAACCCTCCTTAGTTGCTCATTATCACCGACGCTCTATCCTGGCGCACTTGCGGCTTATTTTATCTGTCTTGGGCCGGCATGGCCACAGTTGGCTTTTGTAATGCAAGACGGAATGGCTGAATGTCTTCGGCCGTACCTTGGGGCTAACTCAACAGCTCATCTGCAGACATCTAATCTAAATCTAAAAAATGAACGGACGTGGAGTGACGTGACGTGTGACATAACGTGTGACCACAATAGTATGAACGGACGTTGAGTGACCATCGCCGATTGTCGACGCCTCTTTCGCCTCCATCGCCTCCCTCGCCTCCCTCGCGTTCCTACCGCTTGCTCGCTTATTTCGCTTTTCCCGCGTGGGATTCCGTTTATAGTCTCATTCGTGTGGTCACTCGAGTCCCTGATTTAGGTAAGTGGTGAAGTAGCTTCATGCTCTCTTTTTCTGTTGTGTTCAAATAAATTCAGAAAAATTCGGAAAAATCACCAAAAAATTTTCACATTCAATTGAGAATCACTCTGACCCTGTCTTGGTGAGCCTCTCATATCAAAAACTTCAGAACATCATGATCTGATCTTGATCTGATAATAGATCAACCATCATCTGAGTGTCTCTGGTTCTAATTCTTTGATTGAAGTGAGTGGTGGTGATAGTATGCCTGATTTGAGCTGATATATATTGTTTCAGAGGTATATGAGCATTTTCTGCCATGTATGCATGCTCATTTAGGTTTTCAGAGAATTCTTGCCCTGCTTTGCATACATTTGTAAACAAATTTTGCTATATAATCTCTTTATGATCTGATAGTATCTGATTATAGGTCTTCAGTCTTTCCTTGGTATGTATACATATTGTATGCCTGATTTGAGCTTGATCTGATAATAGATAAGGTATGTGAGCATTTTCTGCTATACATGCATGCTTATTTAGGTTTTCATAGAGTTTCTCTATATCTTTGGACTTGCTGTGCTCTGCATACTTCTGTAAACAAATTTTGTTACACAATCTCTTTATGATCTAATAGGTTCTAATTACAGGTTTTCAGTCTTTCTTTGGTATGTATACATAGTCTAATGCATGCTCATAATATTCATTGTTTCATTTTAAAAAACAAAGTCCTTCATACTTTTTGTAAGCAAATTTTACAATGTGATTTTTTTATAATATAACTTGGTTTTATACAGATTTCAAGTATTTCTTTGGTATGTATAGTATGTTTTCTGATCTATATATGTTTAATATATACTATTTCAATTTAGAGAGCAATCTTTGTCAAGTTCAAACCTATTAGTGGTAATTATATATCTGTTTTCTTATTTGTAATCTAACTATATAATTGTTTAGCTTTTTTTTTTCTTTCTAGAAAATACAATATAGTGGGGGGTTTGCCTGGAATTAGGCACCTGATTCTTGATCTCACTCTCCAGTGTTGCTGTGAAAACCTTGAGGTGGAAGAAGTATTGTCAAGTCTCTACTACCTGGCTTCACAGATTCAACTCTGTGTGTCCGCTGGTTGTCCTTGAGACCTCTGATAGTACTACAGAGTAGAGATCTGATTGGTACAGCCAAGGAGATTTTATCTTCTTGCAGTTATCATTCACTTTATCTCGGGCTTATAGCCTTTTGCTCTGTCATACTCCAAATCTTGGTTGCCTTTTAGTAACAGCTCACTGTCCAGTAAGACAAGAGGAGAGGTGTACATTTTGGGCTTTCTCTGTGAAGACTTTTGGATCTTTCTGGACCCTTGGACCTTTCTGGACCCTTGGACCTTTCTGGACCCCTGGACCTTTCTGGACTCTTGGACCTTTCTAGACCTGGACCTTTTTGGACCCTTGGACTTTTCTGGACCCCTGGACCCTTCTGGATTTCTGGACCTTTTTGGACCCTTGGACTTCTCTAAACTTTTGAACCTTTGAATTTTTTTTGTTAGACCAATTTTTTGGCTTTGAAAATGTAAGAATAATTCATACTTATACTAGCAAATGTATAACATTTCTATTAGGTCTACTCCTCCTACCTCTCCTCAACGTGCTCAACAGGCTGCTCGCCAAGCTGAGCGTGATCAACGTGAGATGTTGCTTGGTTCTCCTCCATCACGTCGTTTACCACATTCTGTAAGTTGTTCATCATATTATAAACATATTATTAGACCTTGATATACTATTATCAATTTAGATTCATCCTCCTGTTCCTGTTCATCTATATCCTGGTATTCCATGCCATCAAATTGCTCATCATGATGCTCAGCAAACCTATCGCAATAGAAATCAACATTCTCCACCTTGTTATGACCTTCCAGGCACAAGCCCTTTAGATACCACACTGGCTGGACAATCTTACAGCGACCACTATAGCTGGCAAGGTAAAGAGAAAGTGTTGAATGAAAATAAGACAGAGATAGATGATAGCTTCGTCCTTAATACTCTGTAGCTCAAGCCTTGCGACTGAATGCCAACAAGAATACAAGTGGATTAGGCTAAGGTAGATGGTACATGCGAGCCCCTATTTATACCCTAAGGAGTATGTGCACAGACCAAGC
>JBBPKB010000815.1:0-10818 GCA_038089035.1 Boletellus dicymbophilus
CTCGTCGTCGACCTCGCGTCTCCGCACGATCATCGAGAAAGTCATCCTGGCCAAACGCATCATCTTCATCATTCTCATCTTCCATCTTGTATTCGTCACTGTCGTCCTTGCAAAATTTAATCTCAACAAGGTTGATATGAACCACTCAGACCTACCTCGCCACTCTCGATGTCATTGTACACATAGTCCGGACGCCGCGTTTGGCGCCGCGTCCGCGTCTCCCGTATCTCAGCTTGAGCCATGAGGATCTCCTTTTGTTCAATCTTTCGCCGGACCCTGTGTACACGCTGCATGTCAAAGTCAACAATCGGATCACACGTTTCTTTCACTATCTACCGCCTTCTATCTACAGGACGGAAGATCAACTCACCGCTAGTTCAGCACTGATAACATCGACGCGGCTTTCAAGCACTTGAATTAATGCCATGTGGGCTTGCTCTATCTTATTCTTCTTGCTGGCCTGAGGAGCGATTGCCTTGAGCGATTCAATCACATCTAGATATTCCTGGCGCGTAGATGAAATGGCCTGAAATGCCGAGGTGATTTTCCATGGATTGGTCGAGACATATATCCGCGGTGAATCTAAGATAGATCAAAACGGCAGTCAGCGGGGATCCATGGCGGACGGGTAATGCCGTATATCAAGGGGCCCAAAAAATGCGGCCTCACACCAAATACACGCAAATAGGACAGGGGTGAGGACAGCGAAATGAAAGACACACGGACCATCTGCGACCCAGTAGCGTTTTCTTGAGCTGTCTTGTCCCAGCGGAACGAGCTGCAACCGCTCGTGACTCTTGGCGTCGGCTGCATCGGGCGGAGCATTTTCAGGATCTTTTTTCTTGTGCTTGTGTTGCGTCACGCCCCAGGCGCGATCGATGGTGTTCTTCACCTCTGTCGAATGCGCGAGCTGCACGTCTACGAGCAACCGTAGAATCTTGAGCTGTTTCCAAGTCATTGTCACGCGTTTAGGGGTAAATTGGCATGATTACGAGAACAGACACACTTTCAGCGCCCAATCAGCGGCAAAGAAACCACCTTCCAAGTGGGTGAAAGGGTCCACGTTCCTTCCGCGTTCGTCATCCCAGAAAACTGTCCTTTCCGAGGTCTTGAGAGTATCCGAGAGGACGCTGGAGACAGTTGACGATATTTGGTCCACGCTAGCAGAATCCCAAAACGTTCTCTACGGTCTGCACGAGCTGCGAGAGCACACATACCTCAAATTACGCGTTTGGGGACGCAAGTTCAGTATGAACTGTTGCAGTATCTTGGAAATTATGGGGTCTGCCCCCGGCATCAGGAGGGCGTTTTCGAAACTGTCATCGGGTGAAATCGAGAGTTGTGGCAATACATATTTGAGAGACATCGACTCACTCCATCGGAGACTCTAGCCCCTCCACCTTTGAGCGCAGACCGGTGAATTTGCAAAGGAAGGAGTACACGTAGAGAGACTCCCATCTATCTGCGGGACGGAGGGCATCAGAGGGGGGACAGACGTGCCCCTTCTTGTGCTCGGTCTGCTGTGCAGCAGACATGATGAGGTGAAGGGAAAGGGTCAAGAGAGGTCGCGGACTTATGAGCCGTGCCATCCATTAACTACTTATATCAAAGCAAGCACAACAAATATTTCACAATAGGACCTATTGAGCCATGCAAAATATCTTACATTCCGTGTGCACGAATACAGGCATCTACCACATAGCGACAGCTACAGCCTGGCACGATACAGCCTGCAGATCCACGACTCCCGAATGGCAACACGCTCGACGCGATTTACGCGGATTTTATCCCGGGCCAACCTGTGGAGCTGCCGTGAGAGCCTGCACGGACCACGGATTTCGCAACCCACCTTTGGAATGTCGTGGTGCTCGCTCAACGCTTCTAGCTTGGTGTTGAACTCATTGACACGATCCTTGTGTGTCTTGTGAGCTATCCTGGCTACCTTTCCCAAGAGCTAGAGATGCGGTTAATCTATGAGGAATATATGTCAACATAGAGCTCACTCTGCGACGCTGTGCTTCTTCAAATCGCCTCTCGGCCTCTGTTTTCCTCTCGCTTCCATTGGGTGGTGAAGGAGAAGCACGGTTGCTTCCGGAAGCCGAGCCCGGAGCTGAACCGACGTCTCCACTCAACAAGAGCTCCTTGACACGTTCGCGGTCTCGCTCCTTTGCGTCGTCGGGTTTAGATTTCGACTTTGATTTCTTCTTCCTGAGGATCTGAGACATTGTCAGCGAATGCGGGCAACGAGGGTGACATACTTTTTGACGATGCCGCCGTCCGCAACACCGCCCTTGAGCTTGAGCGAGCCTCCGGGACGAAAGTCGTAGTCGGCCATGGGAGTGCGGAGGAGAGAGGATCGGCTGACGTAACACGACCATTCAAGACAAACACAGACAAACGAGACGCGGACAGTCTCCAGTGACAAGACCTGCCAGCGCCGGAATGGCCATCCTCTCGACACCTTTCCAGTACCTCACCTCGATACCCCCAGTCACACGCGGTTTCGCAGCGGTGACCGTCGCGGCCTCGTCCTTGTATCTCTGGATCCGTTGGACAGCAGGCTCCGTCGATACACCTTGGCTAACCCTCGTGCCAGGCAGGAGCCTCTTCTACCCATGGACCTTTGCCACCTCGGCTCTGGTCGAAGTCACTGTCATCGAAGTGTGTTACTGGCCACGATCTCAGCTTTTCTGCGCGCTCATGTTACGCAGCTGCTTGTGACGATGGCTATCGTTCCCGCCTCGCTACGTTACTTTGAACGATTATGGGGTGCGGTCGAGACTCTGAAATTTATCGCCGTCTGTGTGACCGTCCCAAACATCATCGCGTTCGCCTTCAATTGGATTGAGTTTGCCGTCACCAGGAATGCAGACCTCTTCCTGTAAGTCGGCAGACCGCTCCCCGTTGATCGCGCGCTTAGTTCCGTTAGGTATGGTATGCAATATCACGGCCAAATGGCACTGCTCATCAGCGTGTTGGTTGCATTCACGCAACTAATACCAGAACACCAAATACAAGTTTTTGGTTTTTTTAGAGTGCGCGTAAAGGCGAGCATCGTTCCCAAGGATTCGCGGCTTCTCTGAGCACGTGTACAGGCGCTTCCAATGGCATATCTGACCTTTTCGACCATCATGACAATCATCGGTTTCCAATGCCCGTATATTATCATCCAATTTGGCTGGTTTGTTTCGTGGATATATCTGCGCTTCTACAAACGCAACGCAGATATTGGCAGTGGCATTAGCACCTATGGCGACAGGAGCGAAACGTTTGCTCTCACGAGCTGGTTCCCTCCTTTCCTACAGTGGGCCGCCAGATGTTATCAAAGTCGTCAGCTGATGTAGTCTCTAGTCCTGCTTTATCAACACTTGGAAATGCTATCCACCGAATAGCCACGCGACTTCATTTGATTCCGGCGTCCGTACCGCACGACATCGAGTCTGGATACGCCCAACTTCCTGGTGGTGCTCGGGCAGAGGCCGAACGGCGACGGTATGCGGTGACCACCAAGAAAGTGATGTGTCTAATCTGTACTTCAGTGCACTTGCTCTTAAAGCTCTCGATCAGCGGTTAGCGAACTCGGCTACGAACCCGTCCACCCAAAACGGGCCTTCGACTTCTCAGTCATCTCACACGTCGCTCGCGACACCGGCCTCGGTCGACCGAACCAGCCCGGGTGAGGTGGGAGAAGCAGCAAGCAGCGAATCCGAGGGAAGATAGTGTGTGCTTGGCGAGAGCGTTGCAATAAAAATATTTCATTCTTAGTCCGCTGCACTTGTACCCTTGGGCAACAATTCGAGCATTATATAATCAGATCCCAACGTTGCATGGCGCGGCGACCATCGACGGCCTCGCTGGCTTCGTCCAGAACGCCATTGGATGCGCTCTCCGTCCTTTCACCGCTGTCGGTCAAACTACAACTCCCTCCATCCGGCAGCATCGCCTCCAGCAAATCGCACGGCGATGCCGTGGACCTTGATCCCGACGAGCTCTTTGCAAAATACACCATAACCGAGGTCAAAGCGAAGCAGGCGCAGCTGAGGTACAGCGTCTCTCGCTCACTCAGGCGTTGACCAATCCCTTTCCAGGGCCCATGCCGAGACAAAGCAGGAGGACCTTCGAATCATGGTTGGGTGCGTACTGATGCTTGAAGTCTGCAACGTTTCTTGACGGTACTGGGAAAGCGCAGAGAACGATACCGTGATCTTCTCCAAGCCTCTTCCTCAATTACGTCCATCGCAATGTCCGCGAAACGCGTCCAAGAAGCGCTAGAGGAAACTATTACGACGGTGCGACCCCAAACAGCGCCTATCGCTCAAAATCATGTTTCACCAAGTGGAAAGGACGGTGAGTGCAGGAAATCCACCTTGTCTGCGTACCTTAATCACCTTTAGCACCCAGATTCGCACTTGCAGACACTACAAGTACTTTCTGCGCACATAAAACTGTTGCTAGATGCACCGGAACATCTATGGCGGTTGATTGAACGTGAAAAGTACCTTCAAGCTGCTTGGCTGTTTCTTCTCTCGCGCGTCGTTCATCAAGCTTTAATTCGTGATGACGTTCAGGATGACGCAAGTTGGACGCAGCACGGTGTCGACATACTGGTCAGCGACCAACAGCAACCGTTTTGGCGGTCACTGACAAGTTTTCTGATAGGAACAATTCCCCTTGGTGCAGCGACAATGGGAGACTGTGTCCCATTTCCGCACACAGATCACACACAGAGCAACAATGTCACTAAGATCCTATGATAAAACATCCAACGTTTGTCTGTTTACTTCTCTCTTTTCTCTACATTTCGACGGCCTTTATGCCAGGAAACATGTGCCACGCTTTTAACGCTTCATATTCTCGACTCTCGGCCACTTCCGGAGATTTTGGTGATTTATCTTTCTCAACGGTCACGGACACTGAATACGTTACTTGCCAAGAGTCTTGGTAATCTCGGTCAACGTAACAGTGGCTTTTCGGTGGACGGTGATCTCCAGGCCAGCCAAAAGTTTTTTGAAAGGACCGGAAACATTTCTGCGAAAACAACAGCACTTGCTGTCCGGAATGCAATGAGAACGGTTCTCGAGACGCTTTCTCGAACACTTTACGCAGCCCGCGAGATTTTTGGGACCTATGATTCGGCGCGTTCTCTGGCGGAAAACGCGCTAGACAGGATACAATCTGAACCTTCATGTATCCCCTCAGCCGCGCTTCCGGCTGAGTTACTTATAAACACTCCAGCAGTTTTGAACTCGCTTCCGTCGGCTGGTTATATTTCACTCTTACCTACGGACATCCGATCATATCGACCCTTCGTTGACCTGTCATCTGTCTCGTCTTCACTTCCACGGGAAGCGTTGCGTGATAAACTGGACAATTGGTTTGACCAATCTACAGCTAACTTCCGTGGTGCGTTCGACAAGTGGCTTGCAACACTCGATGTAGTGAGTGTCGTGTGGAAGGTCCGATCGTCGCTGCGGAGATGGGTGGTACATTCTGGCCTCCTTGCGCCTGAAATAGTGAATCTCTCCGAGCTATTGGATCAAGTATTCCACACACGGATCACGAATATCTGGAAGGCGGTACTTGTGCGTTCTGAGAAAGAATTCTTGGGGGCACTTGGCTCTATGGAAACCGATATTGTGGACGGTGCGAAGGTCATTTAGAACCTGTGGATACTTGGTACTCACGTGACCTAGACATGTTCTCGCCCCTGCGCAACCTTTACCGTTCCTTACCGGTTATTCAGCTTCCACCTGGAGCTGGACCTTCGTCTTTCGACTCTGGCTATCACTCATACAAAATGACATTAGTGCAGCGACTGGATGGAAGGGCACCACGGCTGCACGATGCCTTGCGGACCCTGGAAGACGCTGCCACTTTGTTGGAGAAGGATCGAACCATAATGTTTGCGGATGGTGCGAGTGGCGAGTACGTTGCGGTACTTGTAATTGTAGAGGGGCGTTCATGTTTCCTATATTGCAGGAAGTTGGTCGTCAGTCTTACCTCGGCATACAGTCCAGAAGCGCAGGCATTGTGTGCCAGTGTTACATCAACTCTCAAAGACTCTTCTGAGAAGCTCATGGCTGGTTCTGGCAAGTGGAATGCTTTATGACACGCTTTATTCTAAACGTTTTCCAAAGATCTCGACGCGGTGATGGGTAGACTCATTTTTTGTGCACATGCAGCAAAGGAGCTCTCTATTTCTCCTTTTGTCCGTGATATAGGGTGTGACCAAGCTGTTGCGACCAGTGAGTCCGTATTATGTGCCGGATTGTCAAAACATTTACGACGTGACCTGGAGGCTTCCGAGAGGAAATGAACGCGCTTTTTCAGCGAATCATGTCTTTTTGGGAGGCACATGTCATTTCCAAGCTGATGAGATATTACACAGAGAGCACGACGATACGGCAGACAGACCACGGTACATCTTGGCTGCTGTTGGTTCTCCCGCCGTGCTGATTCTAGGTATAGGAACCACGTGTTTACATGCATCTCCGCCGATGATGGAATGTCTATACTTGCTCTCTTCTTCCATACACAACCTGGGCATGAGTCATCGCCAGTCGTATCTAATGACCGCACCTCAACGGATGATCGCTGGTTTTTCAGCTGCATTCGTCCGGAGCATCGGCCATGAAGGGGACCTCCAGGCTTTGTATGACCTGTCACTTCTGCACCACCTTGCCTCCAAGTGGAAGAGTACAGAAACGACGGGGTCGGAACAAGCAATCGACCGATTGCGACTGCACGTGTGTCACATATTGTTTTGCATGAGACGACCTGCTAACCTGGCAGACAGTTGACTGGCTCTGCCGAACATGACCCGGACCCCAGTGCATCGGAACTCGTTTCAAGAACGCAAATGCTTATATCGGCGCTGCTGCCCCGTATACCCGAGTCGTGTGAAAAGGACGGAGACAAGTTGGCTGGGATGCTTGCATTTGGTGTGCCTGTGGTGGATACCCAATTCGTCCCCGCTATTGACGTCGCTCCGCCATCATCGCGGTTTCCCCTTTTACTCGTTGATGCTCGATGATCGATGGAGAAGAGCAGATTCATCTTGTACGGCGCATGTGTCCCCTCGTCGTTTATCTTGCCTTGCGCTATCACTCATATATCTAAACTTGAAACACCGAATGCACGTTCCTGCGGTCAAATATCTCTATTCTGAGCCCATTATCACTGCGGATCTGTGTGTTCTTCTTCGAGGCGGCGAGTCATATATCCTATCGGGGTGATCCCAGCCCGGGTAAGTGTGTGGTCCCACATCTCCACGGGGGCACATCGGGTTCTTGACTCATGTTCTCCATGACACCTTTACTGTAACGTGTCGGCCGTCGATCGTATATCTGCACGACGACACTCCCAGCACCCCACGAAACTTTCCCAACTACTTTGCTTCCGAGTTCCGTGATATATAATGCCTGGTACCCATCTCAAATAATTCTGGTCGTGTGGACTGACCGCAGCTCGAAGTAGATGATCTGTATTTGCCGGATCTTCAGCACTTGACCTCCGTGTACCTTGCCCTGCTCATTAGTGGAGGGCAGATTGGTCTCCCAACTGTAGTGCTGACTGTCTCTCTACGCAAGAACGTGACCTGGCACCCGACGGTCATCAACTTTTGTGTCACCTGGATCATCTACTCGATCATCTACTGTCTGCAGTGAGTGACGGGTCCATCTGTGGGCGCGGCGTGACTTATCGCTACGACAGCCTGTATAGTGGTGCAGACGACTCCAAGATGTGTATTGTGCAAGCCAGCATGATCCATGGAGCAGCTCCAATGTACGTCGCGTTCCTGTAGCAGCTATGGCAATTCTAAAAGCTTCATGGCACGTGGGTTATCAGGGCGGTCGTTGCAGGACTGGCGATTGTTGTTCATGTGAGGTCTTTATTAAGCCTCCTCATCGATCTGAGTGCTGAGTTCCCTTGCAGACATGGACGACACTGCTGTGTGTGCAATGTGACGTCTTTAGCCGCACTCCTCGGGTGCTGTATATGATTGTGGTCTCTGATTTAGTTCATACGGGTGCTTTCCATGGTATTAACGCCCTCGTGCTAGATGCTTGGCACACCTTACCTTGTCTTTGTTGTCTTTTCGGTGAGCGCTGCGACTGTGAGTGCCGTTGGCCGACTTGTTCGGATGAAACTGATTAGATCTTGACACATAGCTAGTTATGTCACGGTCGCAGACGGTACATTCAAACGGGCTATATTGTATCATCCAACTTGGACACCCGTCAGCTGACTCGTGCATTTTATAAACAGCTTCATTCTAACAGCCATTACGTGCAGGGTTGCCGTCGTTCCGGCCTTCTGCGCCGCAGTAATGGTCATAATTCTCGCTTTGGAAGGTGTGCTACCTGTGGTTGCGGTCGCCCTCTTTTGACGAGTTCAAGCAAGGCGTCATGACGCTCCAATACTACCGTCAATGGAAGATCATCAAGACATTCTTCCCGCTCGCCACTCGAACGCCATCGCGCTCGCTCTGCTTTCGAGTTGGGCTCTTTTGCCTCTACTCTTGTGTCACTCTCACGTAAGTCTACCTTCGAATCCAAGGAGCGTGCCCCTGATAAAGCCCTCCCCCCCTAAAAAAAAAAAAAAGTTCCGCTATACTTTTTTTGAGCGACCTGAAAACGGATATTACTTTTATACTCCCAGCTGCTCGTGAGGCGTTCTGTTATCGTTACCGCACGCACGTTGCTCACTTCGACTGTAGTTCCACTGTGTGCGTTGATCGTCATCGGGTTGCAAAAGGCATGTTACCTTAGTGACACATCACACGTAAAATATCTGAGTTCACGCGATGCAGGGCGTGATATCAATATGGACGGCCGTTCTACGCGGGCGAAAGCACTCGAGTTCGACGTCCGAGTTGGAGGTAGTAGGCGCCAGAGCAACTTCAGGGTCCGATTTGGCGTTTACGCCAGCCGGTCTCTCCGACGAGGCAGGAGAATCCGAGCCAGTATGACTTCCTTGCATGCAAAATGAGACACGCACGATCAGTATTGGATGCGCCCGTTCGCCGACGTTTCGACGAACACACGAACGAAGAACGAAGCCGCACAACGAGGGTGAGTGCGAAATTTGGTAATAGAAGCCGTGGTTGATATTATAAGGGAAGGAACGAAGTACAAGGAACAAGTGCCTAGACTCAAGACATACTATGCACCACCACTGTGTACGCCAGTTAATATGATACCCGGACATGGATCTTGGATAGAGTACGTACACAAGTATGTTATTTCTGATAGGTAATGGTTGAGACTGGCATGGAAGGTAGGGGAAGAGATAACTCACATCGGGATGTGGATGAGTTTGACGAAGTAACCGATGAATCCCATGACTGCGAAACCAATTGCAACTGCCCTGCAAATCTGGACAAACTCTGAAGAGGACCAAGGGCCTTGAGTGAGTGACATGGAGAGGAAGACACTGGACACGTACCTTTTTGTGAGGGCTTCGTGCAGCGAGTCAAGAACTATACAACGGCCAGTAAGCGGTTGTTTTCGTCGCGACAAGGCGAACAAGACGAGACCTGATTTCCATCCTTGAGGAATTGCTGTGGAACTTCGAAGAACTCGTTGAGCTTTTCGGACATGGTGATGTGTGTGGTCTGAGGAAGTTGTGCAAACGTGTCGCGTATGAGCTCGCCGTTCCCACGTTGAATTACCAAGTACTGCTCAGAGGTATCGTGTCCACCCAGCCCATTGCAAGTCCTGTCTGCTAAAGGACCTTCCAGAGAAACGCGTGGACGACCTTTGGGCGCATGAATGTCCTTAAGCCGCGCATCTTTCCAACTGGAACGAATCGCAGTCGGCGTTCACCTTTCGGCCACTTGTTCCAGCACTAGTAGGCAGCAGTCTGTGGTCGCCCAAGACATCAGAAGATGGCTGACCACAACACACACGAGTCTGACTTCCCGTTCTGTCACTCCCATCCATCTCTCTGGCGGCATATCCCGCGCCCCATCGAACAAGTTGACCGCGATCCACTCCCACGTCAACCAGGTGCTCAGTTCCCTACCAGAGAGCCCGACCGACAAAGTTGCGTTGTCTGCAGACGAAGTCACGCGCATTCTTGGCACGCTCGCCGTCTCCGCTAGGCAACAAGATCTGGCCTTGATCGAAAAAATACTTGGCCAGCTGACGCCTCTTTGCGGTCTTCGTGTCGATGCCGACGTTCACAACCATATCCTGCAAGGGTTGATAAAGAACGGGAACGCCCAGACCCTCCTCAACTGGCTCAGCCAAATGCACGAAAAACCAGGAAACGTTCGACCGTTTCTGGACCACTGGCACACGTTTCTTGACTTGTGCGCGGACAACGGCCAGCCCAAAATGATTCGACATGCGATGTCGAAGATGGCTTATTCGGGACGGAAACCTAACAACAACACTTTCAGGATATTCTTCAGGGCGTTATTCAACTCGGGAGCTCCCGCCAGCGAGTTCTACAGTGCTTTCGATCGAATAGAGAACTATTCTTTTCGCTATGACGAAAGCCTCGCAGAAATGCTTTTCGAAGGCTTTACGAAGGTTAACGAGCCCCAACAAGCTACCGAGGTCAAGCAGGAGTTCCAGAGACGATTTAGCAAACGCGCTGTCAAGTCTAATGCCATCCAAGCGGGATGGGAAGAGAGCATAGAGAACGAGGTCGAAAAGTGTGGTATCACGTCAGCAATCAGACTCTGCCGAGATTTTCAAAAGGAGGGGTACAAGGTTACATCGCACACGCTCACCGTACTCTTACGCTCGAGCCACCGAGTTGCCGATTTGGAATACGCAGAGGAGGCTTTGCAGATGAAAGCCAGTCCCT
>JBBPKB010000816.1:0-10809 GCA_038089035.1 Boletellus dicymbophilus
ATGTCACGTAGTTCATTATTGAATTTACAAACATTCTGATGATGGAGATTGCAATAAATGATCCATAGTGTCACGTGTTGGAATAGCAAGCGCGTGTACAGCTACCGTGGGGACTGTCCCTGCTACATTCCTCGCGTACAGATGGATCATATGGGCGGCTGCACTAGTACGTCGCGTATATTTTCCTTCACCTTTGACTGTACTACTTTTTCCTATCTTTTACCGCGTACCTTTGTCACTCCATATGTTCGCCGAGCCTTTTCGCTCCCGATCCGCTTTCCGTTTTCGTACTGTACCTTTTAGACTCGTATGTAAGGTACATCGTATCTAGTTGACACCTCAGTCCGCTGTATCACACGCAACTGAGGTGAGCTTTTTCTTTAGGTAATTACCTAACTGTATCGCACGTGACTGAGTATGATTCCGTGCTAGTAATCTAACACACAGGTTCTACTCATGTAGCCAGGGGAGGCCAAAATTTAGCTGTCCGCTGTCGCAGCGAATGTTAGCGTTTCAAGGCGCCCTCGTCCATTGCATTCCTTCTGAAGTAGATCACCGAGCGTTTTGAATTGAGGAGGATCAATCAGCATGACCTAACGACATTCTTTGAGCCGAGCGCACGTAGAAAAAGGTTACCAGCCCGGCTCACATATTCCCACATGTCTGCTTTGTCCACTCGCTCGACTTGCTCCGCTGCTGATTTGATCCGTTCTTCTAACCCTTCCCCGTCTGCGACAGGAACCGCAACGCGGACTCGCATTCGAGCACGCTGAATGGGCAGTTTTGATCCAGACTGAATGAGCCGCAACGTTTCGGCCACCTGCTCGCGCCGTTGACTCTGACCGGACGACCACCCACATGAAAGACAACATTACCCACCTGACTTTTGGCATTCTTGCCCGCCTTTACGCTCACCCCCGCCTCCGCCATCGCTTTCTCGATGATCCCGACAGGATACGGACGCTGCGTCGCTGGATCGACGCACTTTTCCGCAACGAGGGTTGCGATCTCCTTTCGCAACGCAGTCAGGTCGTGTTCCCGTTCCTTCTCGCCGACTTGAACTTCTCCCTTTTTCAGTATCTGTCGGTCGACAACAGAGAGATCAGTATCGTGCGACGTTTATAATAATAATAAATCCGGCTTTCGCAGGCAGCCGACCTCTTTCACGACCTCGTCGACGGACGACGTTCCAAACGCCTTTTGGAGGTCGTTCGATTTTGCCAATTCACCTTTGGAGACGTTCATGAACACATTCGATATTTGGAGGACGTCATCCAGATCAGTCTCGCTTCAGATGCAGTGAGGCGCGGAGCAGAAAGGGATGGTTCGGGGCTGGGACTGACACGCCATTCCGCCATTCTTGCACTTTGTTCTTGTAGCACGCAATCTGTGATCCGATTTGTAAACGTAAACGTCGTGGACGACAGTTTGATCTCGACATACCTCGAAACGTTTGCCGCCCTTTTTCAGGCGCACAATGGAGACGTTTGTAAGCCTTTGGGAACGATGTCAGAGCGACGCAGCCGAGATTTGCAGAATACAGACTTGATTTGATTGGAAGGCTGGTTGATGGGCATCGTACGTGTTGGAGGTGTGAGTCAGAGTGTCCCAAGGCAGTCGGCTCCGATATCTTACAATTAATGGGACAATGGCCAGTGTACACTCGACGAAGACGTAGCCCGTGTCTTAATATTGCACGTAATTACCGGGAAAGACTCCCTCTACTCCGTTCACCCGGCCAGTCCACCAGTCCTCCTGACTATCCGACTTCTTCACAATCTCAATCCGATCACCAGTCTTGAATGACAAATCGCCATCGGCCTGAATAACGGAAATGTTCAGTGGGTACTCCCGGTCGGAGGTTACTTCGAACCTGTGCATCGAAATCATACAGCGCCGTAACGTACTCAGCAACAGGTTCTGGCTTCGGCTTCGGCTTGAGAGGTGGTGGTGGCGGAGGTGGCCGTTTCGTCGCTGCGACAGCACCGCTTCCATTGCCGATGTGGCTCGAGGCAGAATAGGGAGGTGGTGGGGCGCCTGCCTGGCTAGGTGGCGGCGGCGGAGGAGCCTTCTTAGCAAACGACGAGCTACTGCCATATACAGGGGGTGGGGGACGTGAGGCAAAACTTGTGTTGCTCGATGTGGTTGCTGCACTAGGTGTGCGTCCTATTGGCGCGCCAGATTCCGCCCGCTTTGCTTGGACGAACTTGGCTAGATAAAGTAATAAGTGGAATATTGGTGGAGACAAGTGTCGTCTGCCTACATGTAGACGTAATTCGTTTGGCGATACCGAGGTCCTCGATTTGGCTCCAAGCATCCGTGCGTTTGTTCTCGTAATCAGATTGAATCTGTGAAGCTAGACCATTGGCGACCTTATATCTGCCCTCGGCGAAGGAGTTCAACTTCTCAAGAATTAAATAATAAATGTTGAGTCTCGTCAAACACAAATTCACTTAGGAGTTGTCATAATCAATCAGGAGATAGACGCACTGCATGTAATAAAAGGAATGAAACAAAGGATCGATGAATTGAGTGGCGAGTTGCATGAATCGAGGAAGATCTTGTTTCAACGTGTTGTTGATATAGTCATACTCATTCGTCGCTACCTCAAAGTCTTGTTCAAGCTATGAGTGCCTATTAGAAAAAAGGACTGTAGGATAGCATACATGCACTCGTAGACAAACCTTGAACAAGTTCTTTTCGTCATTCAGAGTCTTCTCCTTCTTGTCTCGAAGCTTGGTGAGCGAATTGTTGAATCGATCATAATCAATCAACTTGTGGTCACGCTTCGTGATCGTCTTTCTGATAACTTTGAGGACACCCTGGAACTCTTTCACGGGACCAACCACGCGACTCTCGATGAGCTCAAGCTCCGGCGCTATGGCAGAGCGGAGTTCATCCAAGTGTTCGGCATATGGAGGAGTGTTGGCGATCGTGGCAGCGGCATCGGGATGTTTGTTTCCAAGGCCGAATTCTCCGGACAGTGGTGAATAAATGAAATTGAGGTGGTTTCCAAAACCAACAGCACCAGTTAACAGAGCTAGTAAATGAAGAATTGAGATTGATGATAGATTGGACCTAGAGCGAAAATGCATACCCGTGACGGCATCAGAGTAAGCTTTGGTGTCCTTGAGTAGCCGCTCCGTAGACTGCTCGAGAGCGGAGAAGTGAGCGTTGTAATCATCGAATTCAGGATCGGATGACTCTGCGAACAATATGGAGTCATCATGGGCAGTAATTAAAGCGTAATTGACCGACTCTTTGAAAACCCGGCTTTGGTGGTGACGATGTGGGGAGTCCTGCGCAGGGCGGCATAAGCTTCTGAACGAAGGCAAGGATGGGCTAGATCTACTGAGGCGATTGCAGTCGACCTCGAGCAGTACGGCTTGAAGACTGAGGAGGACGTGCTCACCGCTTGATAGCCTTCGTGAATCCTTTCATACTGGCGTGTTTGTTGAATGCCGACCAACAAATGTGCGCCAATGAAAGTCGGGGAGAACAGGTAAGATATTGATTATGTCATCACAACTACGTGATCCTTCATATCTTGCAAGCCCCATTCTCCAGACGGGATCACTTATAACAGGTATTCTGGTAAAAAAACGAGTCATCGCAGCGAAGCTATTGTCGCCCTGGTCATAGGCATCCCTCGAGCAAACACTCAACGACACTCTCAACTTGAAGATGCACTGTCTACGAAACGCTCGTACGAGCATTATCCTATCGTGATGTGGGATAGGCATGCGATTTTTATGAGGTACTCCACCGGAAAAGAATGGAATTGGAACGCTGAATGCGACTGACTGTCTCGACAGCGCACAGCCACTTGTGAGAGAAAGCCACGTGTTATTAGCTACGACGTCATCAGATTGTGTCTATGACATCACCAACGAATGAATTCTCCCTTATCGTCTAGCAACTTTCACATCGTCAATGTCCTTGCATCCATCGCTGTGTTCATGCAACACCAACTACATGGGCTCCAAAACCGTAATGGAGAAATTGTCAGAGACAAAGTGTAGTTTGTTTTACACTCCGAGGTCACTAGAAAAATGTGCACCAGCTATCAATCGCTGCGATGGAAACATGTGAGAAGGCCAAAGACAAGTCCATGGTCCCAGAAAAATTCCGTTTAAGAATTTAAGGGCTCAGCACCCGATGGAAATCAGCTGCAACTCGATGAGTGGACGTCCGATAACCTGTCACAAAGCCACAAGCCAGATCGAAAATGTTTACATATGATTCCCTCGCTGAAGTAGAAAGATTCTCGAAATGAAGAAGACGTTATGTGGCTGCTAATTAGCCCGAGAATGTTGCTCAAGTGGCCACTTAGTTTCCATGGCAATAACATCAGGGTGCTATGGTATTCAAGTCTATTTCTAGGAAAATGTACACCAGGCTTCTTTGGAGGAAGGAGGGTTTACCCACCAGGGACAAATTTTATTTCAAACGCCAACTGTCAAGATGATATGTTGACAATGATAGTTAGAACGGGGTGTTATGAGAGCAGCTTGGAATGTAGAGAGGGACCAGTCAGTAGTGTGAAAAACATGCCAGGACCCTTGGCCTTATCGCCGCCGATCAAAGTTGTAAATGACCGACAGAGCGGGGATCATGATACAAGACCATCCTAGTCAGCAGTTTTGATCGGCAGGGCGCCGAGTTAAGGGGAGGCTGAACTGGAGGAAAAACAAAACTGGTTCACTGTTTCCAATTCGTTAGACGTCCGTGCTATTCATCGCTGCCGGTGAAACCTGTTACTCGCCAAGATACAAAGTTAAATTTATCATTTGTTTGCAAGACTTTCTTCCACGATCAAACAGAAAAAGTGTAACAGAAATGGTGAGATTATGGAGCAGGGTTGATGGAGATCGATGTTAATGATGTTTGTCACACCATCCAAATTTGGACCAGGTGACGAGATTTACTTTCGAAAAATCTACTTTTGCCTCGAGCAGCAGTTGAATTAAGACTGCACTCACAAAGCAAACAATGAACTTTCCGACGGTGGACGCTACACCTGACAGTAGTATCACAATAAGCGAATTCTGTTATTGACTTCAGGCGGGGCACCGTTGTCAGTACGCAGCTCAATGCAATGTACTCCCCATGCTTGTCGTTCGGAGCAAGAAGCACCGGATTCTAGCACAATGTCCTCGCGGGGATTGGCTGAGATCCGGGGTACAAGTTCCGAGTCCCGAGACTCAATTAGTCTGCTTCTGTTTGACAGTTGTAAAAACCTGGCATGTTGATATCCAAACAAGAGCACACGCATCGACGATGACCCTTTCGTGTTCGCGACTGTGGGCCACTGCCAACAACATCAAGGTGAGTGTCCAATGTGCCAGTCGATCGTACGATTCCGATTTTACCACCAGCATGCTAAGTCGAGCAATTGTTCTGTTCCGGTTAATGACCATCCGTCACCGCAAGATGTCACCTTCACATTGGTAGGTTAGACTTACATGTCTACCATGTCTCCTGGCATTCTGACTACCTGTTAGCACATCCAGCCATCGCCTCCGATGTCATCATACCCTTCAGAAGCAGTAAACGATGGTAGACATGTGAGCAATGCTGTGATATCCTCGGACGAGTTGTCCAAACTTGTTTTGTTTTGCAGGCCGAGATGCTCGACCACGACAACATGTCGTGGACAACGGGCAGACCATCGAGCACCCGCTCTAAACGTAGTCTCGGATTCTTCTGATCGCTTACATCCATCAAACTACCTTCCTCTTCGTCATATCACTGTCATTCAGCATTCATGTACTTAGGAGTCCACGTACGAGATAGGAGTTTACCGTTTGTAGCCGCACTCAGGTCTCACGGTGACCGGTCGACCACGGCTACACATGAGAACATCATTATTGAGTATTCCGTCTAGGAATGCCAATTAAGGAAACACAATGTCTGAGGCAACGATAGTGCTCTGTTGCCAGTGCACGCATAGTAAATCGATTGGCGGTCGATCTTCTTACCTCGACTGAGTATGTGCGATGAGACCAGCTCGATCACGTCGACTGATGTACATCGCGGCGTTGGACGTCTTCAGGATCGACGCAGAAGAATTGATCACCAGACAGACATTAAAGTTTTTCTCTGCCTTTGAGCTGCACCTGGAAGGCTATTTACTTTGCGACTCCAGAAGTAAATGGGGCACCAAACGAGTCCGGTTATGACGATTTTTTATAGTCTACTTCGCATTCGTGGATAGAAGTCGAGAGAATAGAGTGGGTGTGAGACCGCGCCGCAAGAAGGGAAACGGAGTTTGGCAGACGAACAACACACCGGAAGAATGGTACATGTAGTGGTCATCCCATTCGACATGACGAACTCACCGGGGCCGTCTGTCCGCACAGAGAAACGGAATATCGTACGATTGTGAGATAGGAAAAACGCTATACTTATTCATAGCTCCGTGGCACGACGATAAAGAGCTGCAGAAAACCAGAACACGTACTTTCATACCACCCTGATCCCTCACCTGACCGCAAATCGGAGGTGCGCAGACTGGTAACCTAAAACGCACGGATTGTAGAAGTCTGACGTTTTTATTATTCCCAAACTCCGCGACGCTGTACTCTCATGCCCCTCCATTGACGACGAGATTGAAGAAGCCTCGAATGTTATCCAGATTGTGGCAAACATTGAAGTCATGCTTTGGTCACCGTTTCGAGGTCGATGACACTGTGAGTACTCCATTCCACCTGCGGGGAATGGGCTGACTTTTCGGAATAAGTCCTTGCGGAAAGAGTATCGAAGAATTAGAGACTCTGCGAAAGGTTTCGAGGGGGAAGAGGTGTATGGGGTAAACCACGGAGTTGGTAATCCAGAAAAAAAAAGTTACTTACTCGTTATCTTCAGATCCAGGCTGAGTGTTTGGACGAAGATGAGATGGCTTGGGGAAACCCGAGAAAGCCCAGAAAAACACGCTCAACAACATACACATGACGAGATTGTACGGACCAGCATGCAAGTCAGATTGTTTGACTGTGCCAATGAAAACGTTCCATTGGCATACCTCGTGAGAACCGAAAATCCGAATGAAAACACGTATTGAGAGGTGTCCATGTCCATGTCCTTGCCACCCGTGTTCTACCATTATTTCCGTACGCCTCTACCTTACGCGAGGACACTTGCTCTGCAAGAGAAAATTCACCAAATTCAACTCGCTTCGCGACGTGTATCATCTCATCATGACATCCTCTTGTTATTGCAACATCGACCTGTGTACACGTCAGGACGACGACAAACCGAACACGAACTAGATACGGAGCGCGCTCGCCTGACCAAGATCGGCGCCGACTTTGTCACGACTCACAGAGGCGGTCAGCTCACGTATCACGGTCCGGGCCAGCTCGTCGGATACCCTCTTCTCGATCTCGGTCGCACATCGCCCCCCATGGGGATACGCGAATACGTATGCAGAATGCAGAAGATGATTCAACGCTACCTGTCGAGCGCTCACAAGCTCACGCACGTTCCCTCGGAGCACACTGGTGTATTTTTGGATCCTGCAACAAAGGTTGCAAGCATCGGCGTCCAAGTGCGCCACCGACTCACGACGCATGGATTCGCGATGAACATCACGCAAGAACCCCTGGAGTGGTTTAACAAAGTGGTCGCGTGTGGACTAGCGGATGTGAAGGCCGGTTGCATAGCGTCGGCGGTTGGGAAGCGGATTCAGGTCTATGACGTGGTCGAGGGAATGGTGCATGCATTCAGTCAGTCGTATGAGAGGAATGTGGAGAAGCTCGAGCTGGAGTCGGCAGGCGAACTTGGACGAGCTATCCGTGAATTAGAGGAAGAGTCCTTAGAGGCTGGGGATTGGCCGACGTCCCCTCTCTTCTAATTCAAAAGGTCTGGACGTTCAAGTGAATTAAGGATTATTCGTGCAGATCGCGTCATTCGGTCGACATGATGGCGAGGACTACGGTGCATGTACCTTGTAGATACGTTATGTCTCCACAAGATCAGACTTGGCACTGGTATATGCCACAGGGTAGTAATTGTACCAGGGCGGAAGATTGAACACAGTTAAGATATGAACGTGTGTTTGCGCATGGAAGAGGCACGGAGACAGGAAATGTTTCCTTACAGTGGGAACGGCGTTCAGGGTAAGTCAGGACTGGGCCCGGGAGGCAAGGAGCAAGACTCGGAAACCGATCGGTGATCGATGAGTCCCTTAATGATTGTCACGCTCGAGGGGTACCGCTAACGTGCCAGTATGTGTGGAGTGTGGACTGAAGATGCAGCAGCAGCGCAGGTGTGCTTCGGGCCCGCGTAGTGTGAAGTAATCTCTCGGTACTTTAAACACTGAGGCAAGGAGAGCGTCATACTGGCTCCAAGTTCCCGTCTTGAGCCCTTGAAGAGATGGCACTTGATCTCCTTCCAGGAGAGTTCGCCACTTTCAGTGCCTTTCGTCAAGCTTCGAGAACGAAAACCTTGCTGATAATTTTCATCCTGATTGGTCTAATGAACGAACTTGGGTTGATGATAGAACATATCATAAAAGAAGGAGAAAGATACGCCTTGTCGCCGCCGGGTCGGACTTGGTAACTCAGGGTGGTTGAAATTTACCCACAGCATACCGCCCCTTCAAACTTCTCCCAGAAGAAAGCAAACAGCCCTTGCTATGCACGTACTCGTTCTTGGAGCCACAGGTCCAAGTGGCACGCTTCTAGTCCAGGAAGCGCTCGCCGCGTCCCATACTGTCGTCATCTTTGCTCGCTCTCCAGGAAAGCTCCCAGAAGAAATCAGAGGCGATTCGCGAGTAGCGATCGTGAAGGGTGAGCTGGACGATGAGCCCGCTCTCTCAGCTGCGATGGAGAACGTAGATGTTGTCCTCTCTGCGCTCGGCCCAAAACTATCCTATGGGACGTATCCATCTGGCGAGCCGCTTGCAAGAGCATATTCGCTCATCATCAAGGTCATGCTGGCCCACAGCGTCAAACGCCTTATCGCTCTTGGCACACCCACCATGGCCGATCCACAGGACAAATCTAGTCTGAAGTGGGGTCTGGTTATTAGTGGTATCAAGACCTTGCAGCCCACAGTTTACAGGGACGTCGTAGCTATTGGAAACGTTATCCGCACAGAGGGCGACACACTCGACTGGACAATCGTCCGAGTCCCCTTCCTAACCAACTCAGACACCCGGAATGTTGTAGCTGGATATATAGGGGATGGCAAGACTGGGTCTTTCCTCTCAAGAGCGGGGTTCGCCGCGTTCGTCCTACAAGAACTTGCCAAGAACGAATGGGTCCAGAAAGCCCCGTTAATCTCTAGTATATGATTGTCCCTAGTCCCTTCTGGTGTATTGAGCGTTCAGAATTCGTTCACTAGTGTCGTACAAATCTATGTGATGACATCCGAGAATTTTAACAGCTCTTGCCAATCAAACTTGTCGGGCTCCTCGTGAAATTGTTTCAGTAATGCCTCAGCAGCTGAATCGCGGACGCCGTCTTTCCTATCCTCTCCCCACAAGTAAAACCGTTGAAGTCCTATCGCCAGTAGCTGTGCATCGACTTGACTGAGAAGGAATCGTTCATTCTCTGGCTGAGCGGCCGCCGAGCTGGACGAGGGCGTGATCTCCCCACGGAGTAAAACTATCCCATGCGATTGTGAAATGTCTGTGTAAAACGTTAATACCAGGTACGGTGTCGCGAAGGATGCACGATGTTTGTATTCTTGAAGTGGTGTAAATAAAACAGTGGTGGTTTCCGGAAGGTGGGACGCAGAGTCGGGTGTTGGAGGTTCAAACGGGTTCGGATCCACTGCCGAAGGGACTGTAGGGGCTGGATGGAAGTCCCACTGCAAGAAAAAGAATTCGCGGGCTGGGCCAGTGCTTTCGCTAGCAGACGAATCTTCCCTAGGTACGGGTAAAACAAAAACCGGATATTTTTTTGCAACACTCATCATTGCATTGTACGAGTCCAACGAGAGAGAAGCACAGATATATCCACGTCCAGTACCCTTGGTGCGCGAAGCATGATATGCAGTCCATAGGGCAGATATTTGAGACGATGTGTGTGGTGTCGCCACAAGTTTCGAGATGTTGAGTATCGAAGAGAGCGGCTGGCAGGTCAAGCTCAGTAGTCGCGCACGAGCAACTGCATCGAAAAGAGACATGCCTTCACTGGGGAGCTGTCCTTGCGTGTGCTAGACAGTCCGGCGCTGCCTGGGGCATCAGACCGCGTCTTGGCGTGTGAGCACTCTTTCTTGAACGGCGCAACGAGGGCAGCAGCCTCCTCCTTCTCCTTGCAGCGAGCTTCCTTCCGTGCCTGTGTTTTCAATTCCTCAAGATCCAGTCCCCTTCTGTCTCCCACAATCATGGACATGCAAGTCACCTGTTGTTAGTGTGAGAGACCCGAAAAGACGGATATTACTCACTCTCGAGCCTTCTGCTGGAGTTTCTCCGCGTACCTGTACGAAGGTGGCGAAGAGCCGGAATGGGCGCATCGAGCAGCCACTCGACATGCGCGCACAAGCCTGAGTGCTGGTCGAATCATAACGCTTGCAAGACCCGCAGACAGTCGCACACGAAAAATTGACCGGTAACGTATATTACGTCAAGTCTTGTTCTCATTGGGATGTGTTTTCCCAACATACAGGTCCAAGCCAGACTGTCAGGTCACCAGGATCACACGAATACTTGCCAGACTTAGCAAGTGCCCAGTGAGTTCACTCGGCCCAACCCTTACAATGGAGCTATTTGACTTGTTCAGGTTGATCAGTGACGGCAGCTATTTTTGATACTATCTGGAATCAGCCGACGGACCCTTCACATGCCGAGTAAGTTGATGT
>JBBPKB010000817.1:0-10808 GCA_038089035.1 Boletellus dicymbophilus
TGGAGAGAGTCCTATAGCTATATATGGAAGGTACTGCCACAAGGCTGTGAGAGCCAGTGTGGGATAGCTGAGGAATGAGGGCCCATGTAGTACAATAAGTTATTGAGGTGTTGAAGGCCAAAATAAATAGAGGAAAAATAAGGAAAAATAAGAGAAAAATATAGCCAAATAACCCATATCATAACAGAAAGAGAGACAAGACAGAGTTGGCTATGCAATAAATAGTGATTACTGTTTTGGGGGCATGGGAGGTATAGAAGGTGGGCTACTACAACTAACACTAATCAGATGATGAGAGTGGACCACTATTGCCATTGTCAAAACCCCCCTGATCAGAATCCACTGTGGACACCTGGATATCCAAAGTAGAATCTGATACAACACTTTCTGAGGAAAGTTGGTGAATACAGTGGTATGCCATGAGCTCCTCATGCAAAGGGAGAGGATTGAAGAGTTTGTGAGGGAAATCAAAATTGGATATAGGATCTTCTGGCAGCAACTTCACTGCAGTCACTTTTGGCACTATCAAGGAGTTAGAGTACAAACATTCAGCTATGTCAAAAATGTTGGGCAACATTGTGAGCACAAATAGTGTTTGTGGGTTGGAGCATAGAGTGGTCATCAAAATATTGATGACCACACACACAAAAGAAAACTTGATAATTTGATTGAAAGATCCACCCCCAGTGCCAATGTTTGGATGCACAATCACAGTGTTTTTGCATGTCTGAAACTCAAGTGAGACTGGCTGATTCAGCACACAGAGCACTATATAAACCTTTGTAGTACCAACGAACCAGACTTTGACACTACTGTGTCCATCACCTGAGTGGCCAGTAATGATCATACTGCCCTCATGATGACCATCATGGGACTACAAGCTGATCAACAATGTGAAAGGCCTCATCAAAGGAAACTCACTACAACCACCATCACCTGATCAGCATCTGTGAGTAGAGTGTCTCCTCAGCATAGTCTACTGTGTAACAAAGAGCCACATACCAGTTCCATGAAGTAACTGGTTGTGGAAGGGACCTGACTGGTAATCAAAGATTTGTATGAACCTGTTGTCACCATCTACAATGACCTAACTAGGTTGATGAAGTACACAGATTTGACAGGGTATGTTCACTATGATGATGTGGGGATACTGTTGTGTACACTACATAGTGGGGAGCTGATATTTGTCAATGCCATCCCTCAGATTGGATATCAACAAATTATTGCCATTGAGACAGGATCCTCCACTACCTTGTAGATTAGAACATGGATAGACTTAGTAAACCACAAGTATATACATACATGCACAAGTTTACCTTTTTCTCCCACTTGAGGCTCCAGGGATCAATTGAATAACAACATCTACAAAGCTTGAGAACAGGTGAAAAACACTAGAACCTTGGTGACTTACACAAATCCACTCTCCAAGTATAAAACAAGTAAGCCTGTGCCATCCTCATAAAAATGGACCAAAGGTGCAACATAGAGTTGCTGATCAGGATTGGTGAGCAAAGGGGAAAGTGTACCTGACAGACAATGATTGCACCAGAAAAGGAAAAGGGATATTGCAATCACCTACTGCTCTCTGGATCTATATTCTAGACTTGAGGGATGACCATCACCTGTGCTTGCTAAGTGATAGTGTATAGGATCCCAGATCAGGGACTCAAGGGCACTGCCATGAGTGAGCATGAGGGAACTGAATTTGAATAACAGATTCCCTTTCAGTTGATGATAAAGTTGAATGTTGCTGTCAGAGGCACTGAATATGAACAAGAAATCTTGGCCATCCACTTCAATCCAGATGACACAACTAATGTATCCAGCAAAAGGGACAAGAATTTCTTGTATCATTTCCCCAGTACTGAGGATCCAGACAACAACACAGCTGTCACTCCCTACAATACATGTAAGGGATTGGACACAGAAGGGTAAATCAACACACCTCCAATGAGGAGCATAGAATCCTGATGATTGATGGCCATGGTGTTGACAGCTAGCATGTATCTAGTAAGCATGAATTTATGGAATACATGATAGATGACTCTCAACAATGCAGAGAACAATGTAGGAGACATAGATGTACAGTAGTAGACTGTGTCATCATGAAGACTGGTAGTTCAGGTCAGCACAAACCCATGCAGATGTACCTGCTGGAAACAAAACAAATCACTAAAGCCAGTTTGGACCACGAGTGTCCAGTAATGGAGTGGCAATGGTGATAGACCAACACAATTGGATCAACATGCTGCAAATGTCATTTTTTTTGCATTGGTTCAAAGTCACAGTGATGGCTGCAGTGCACAAACTTTATTGTGTTGTCCCATATGATCCAAGTCTATCAACTTCTGCTTTTTGTATACTACATTATACTACATAATATGAGGTTGAGGTCAGTGGTGGGGAAGAGATGGGATATGATGAAGAGAGTGTGTGAATTTATTTGGAGTCCAATCAAGTGGTCAAATAGTGAGTGGCAATGAGTGAACACATGATGTCCTATATATATACCACTCATAAATACCACTTACCCACTCAATACCCACTTATAATTAGTAGTCATAGTGTATGTATCAGGTTAGGATACTTGTGGACAACTTTTCTGAGGCACTATTGTCATATTTGAGTGCTACACATTGCTATACACAATTTAGGACACATGCTACAGTAGTTACAAATACCAGGATACTGATATCATTACTGTATGCTACTGTACAACTGTTACAGAGGTGGGGTAAGCTCCTTCCATTCTCCAGGCATACAATTACTACCATCTACATGAAACACACCAACTGACTGGCACACCTCACCACTCAACTGGTACAGGGGACCTGTAAGCCTGTTTCTAAGCACACCCATACAACTAGCTACTGGGACAGCACAGTCCATCAGTGTACATACAAAGTTGGAAGTTGTGGTGACCTAAATAGAACATGTCAGGTGAAGTGACCCACTGAAGAGCCTACTATCACTTTCTTTGACTGAGTATCCACTGCCAGAGGGTGCTAGTGATCTTTGTGAGGGAACCACCTGAGGGGGATCATGGGTAGTAAACACAAGAGGACAAAACTGAGGGGTCCTCTGTGCTGGCATTGTGCCTTATATACTAAACTAGGGTTTACATCTGTTTGTACATATGTGGCCCTGCTTGTACACTAAGCGAAATACACCATTTGTGCTGGGTTCAAATATACACAGCCAAGATAAGAGTCCATAATGCCATTGGGCAATAAATAAGGGATAAAGAGAATATAAAACAGAATGGAATGAAAAGGAGTTCCATGCATAGGTCTTGACATAGCCATGGAGGCATGAGGTGTACAGCTGAGCTCAGGTATGCACTGGTATGCATAGCTGCGCAGAAGTCCATGCACAGGATTGTGCATAGCCTTGATGAGAGGGCTTTGTGCCATTGGCCAGGCAAGTCAGGATGAGTCAATAAGTTAAGGGTAAGTCAATGAGCGACATGTGCCAGTGGCTGGATCAATCAGGATCAATGAGCAGCATATGCTATTGAACCAAGCATAAATAGGATCAGGAGCACAGCTGAGATAAGGTGGGTTAGTGCCATAGGTTGGTTATAAATAAATGAGAACCAGAGTATGGGAAAGCAGAATGGAAGCGGAGGCAGATTAAAGGGATGCCATAGGGGTTCCTTGTTCATATAAGGAAGCACTGGTTTGCTGTGTGTATGGAGATCCAATGGAGCAGGATTCCATGTAGTGAGTGATGCTAGTGATTGAGCACTGGCATAAGGCTGTGGGAATGAGGCTGTGCTGGACAGCCATGCATAGCCATGAGGCAATGTGTTGGGTAACTAAAGGGGAATAAATAAGGAAAGAGAAAGAAAGGAGAGGTAATGAGAATAGGATAAGAATGGTAGATGGAGGCATAAGTGGTGAATGAGTGCTGGAATAAATATGGAAAAATAGTGGAAAAATAGTGGGAAAATAAGGGAAAAATATGCCCATAGAATACCCATAAAACCCATATCATAACATCAGGTACAAAGTAATCAAACAGTCAATACAACTCACTGACAGAGCACTGATGATATCAACCATTAAGACATCATTGATGACCAGGTCAGGACTTGCAGATCTGAGTACTCTTGTCTCAACTTTCATTTCATTGAAGAGTACTGTATCAATGTTCACATTCTAATATTTGAGCAGCATGGGCTAGCTTTAGAAATGCTCTCTGGAGTTTGTGCTTTGAAGTCTTACTAGTCCTACTAGTCTGCATGCTTTGTGAATATGATGAAATGATGTTTTTAAAAAAACTCATGAACTTGCTGGAAAGGAGACTCCAACATGAGAGGGTATGGGCAGATAGGGGTGACAGGAAGTCTTGTAGTAGGAGTGAAGGAGGTAGCCAGCATCTCAGAGAGATTGCCTCTACCTCTAGCACTGTCTGTGAGGGGGACAACAATGTCTTCCTGCTCAAAATATCAGTGGCTCTGTCAAATGATTTAGGTAGGGAAGTGTACACTATATCTGGAAGTGTGAGAAGCAGGATAGTAGCAATAGGGTAAATAGCAAGCAGGAAAAGAATGAGAGGTGGTTAGCTTCATTTTTATCTGTAAAAGCCTAATGTCTTCTTGCTTTATAGTGTTTGTGAATTATTGTCTCAGCAAAAAATCAAGCACCCTTAGGAGGAGACATGCTGGTCTGCATGAAGACATATCTGATCCACTGGACAATTGTGATCCAAAATGCTGGAATAGGGCAATGAGGAAATCATGGCAATATGTAACTGTGGTGCCAGGTAGATAGCTGGAGCCAACATACCTCCAATAATTGTCAAAAGCATGTGGTTCCTCTCTCTGGCACCACCCTTAATGCTCCATCTGAACCATCTGAGAGACAGAAACCATGGCAATTTGTAATTGTATCAGCAAATGGAGTTAGACTGCAGAAATTTGGCATAAAATTTGCCAACCCTTACCATTTTTGTGTCATATTAGTTTAGATCATCAATTTTTCTAAGTTCATTCCACCTATTTTCCTAGTGCACTATCACAGTGTAGAAGTATACTACATAGTACCCTCTCCCAGTGGAGATCGAGTGGGGAAAGGAAGAAGTGGAGTATGCAAATTGTTGCCAACCCTTACCATTTTTGCATCATATTAGTTTAGATCATTGATATTTCTAAGTTTGTTCCACCCATTTTCCTAGTGTGCTCTCATAGTGTACAAGTATACTACATAAGTCCCTCTGACTGGAATATCATTGGGGTGATGAATGTTACGATTTCCCTTTTCTCCTTTATACTTTGTGGACTATGCTTTGTCCCTATGCTTAACCTTTCTCTCAGACAATCTTCTCGGACTATGCTTTGTCCATTGTACTTTACCTTTCTGATCTTTCACAGACTATTCACTTGGACTACACTACACTACACTACATCCCAATACCTTCTCCTAATCCTCTTCATTGATCTCTTTCCTAGACAATTCTTCTTTATGATAACCATTCCCTTAATGTCATCCTGATTATGTTTACATCTGTCTTAACATGGATCCTTCCTCTTATCCTCTTCGATCCTGCTTAGTCTTCTTGATTACGCAGTCATCCGTTTCATCATGGACTCCTTTGTCATTCTGATCTCACTTACTCACCTAGATTAGGCGATCATCCATTCGATCACAGATCTTTCCTCTTCTCTCTTATCTTGATGCATTCTTGCTTAGTCATCACTCCGTTTGACCATGGACTTCTTTGATCATTCCTAGATGATAGATATTGTATGATTCTTCTTCAGCCTATCACCTTTCTCCCTCTTCTCATATGATATCTCCCCTTCCTTTCTTGACCTTGGTCCATGCACTCTCCATGAGTATATAGATCTCTGAGTAGCATCACTTGTACCCTAAGCTAGATCTACTCTGTATCACCCTATGACGCTCTATGATTATTGCTCTCTGATACTCTGGAACCTCCTTTCTGAGTGTATCCTCTTGAACTTCCAGAATCTACTTGAATGTATTGGAGCTCGCATCGTTGAACCTTTGCTTAAGATTCTTGGACCTTGTTCTCGAGAACCTCTTAGAGGCTTTGCCTCTCAACTTGATGCTTCCCCAGAAGGTCCCTCTGGGTGATCAACACATGACTTGGCTTGAGGCTCGACTCCTATCCCTCTCGCCTCTTTGCCAACATACCTCTAGGCGATACAATATGATAGATTCATCCCTTGGACAGGACACGACAAATCCTTCTATGAAGGTAGCCTCTAGATTGAAGCATCTTAGGCTGACAGGTTCTCGTCCCTTTAGAGTCTATGCTTGTCCCTACCCAGGCCAAGCATAACAATGAAGGTTTTCACCCCTTGAGTATATGCTCATCCCTACCTAGACCAAGTGTAACACTTAACTTCTTTGGAGAAGTAGTCCATGATAGTGAGAATGAAATTGAATCCTCAGGATGAGGAGAGATCTGTGATGGAGTCTACCAAGATGTCTCTCCAAGAAGTGTTTGGTAGATCCAGGAGGTAAAGCTTCCCTGCAGAGACCTAATTTGTCCCTTTGAAGTGTGCACAGTGATTTCACTGGATACATAGTCTTCAATGAATGTAGACATTCCTAGCTATGTGTAACTCCTTTTCACTAGTTTGAGTGTCTTCTCAATCCTGGGTTGACTGGCGACTGGGGTGTCAAGATGTTGTTGTAGTATCTTCATATAGAGTTTGGGTTTGTTCAGCATGCATATACATCCTTCAGCATTGATGAGGAGTCCATCCTCCATGAAGCATACACCATTTCTGGTATACAATTCTTGTTCTTTGGTCAGAGTCATTTCCTGCCTAATCCTTATTGGAAGTTGCCAATAATTGTTACTGGTCATGCAGAGGTCTCAACAGAGAAAGACCTGAGTCCTATGGGACCCTTAGTGGATTTCAAGCTACTAAGAGAATAAACTAGAGGAAACTCAAAGGTTTGTGTGCTCTAAGCTTATCTAATAATTCCTATAAAAGATAACCTAATGTGTGCTAGTGAAAAAATAACAACACACTCCCTTGAACTTGCATAGATTAGTATACCATGATGAAAAAGTAATGAAATCAAAAATGGAGTGATAGAAGAATGTACTCAATGATTTAAAAGTAAGTGTAGTCCATTTGTAATGGAATAGATACACTTGAATTGTCTGTGTTGCTTATGTACATGTGGTGTCCAAACATGGTAAGTCATGGCTGGCAGTAGGTACTCTCAAAGTAGTGTGTATGGTCATCTGTCCACTCAATATACATGTGACTGGTAATTCAGTACTGTGTCTGGATGACAAACTGAATCCTTTTAAATGTTGTGACTTGCCTGATATAGCCTTGATGTGGCCATTTGATATGGTGAGTCTGACTTCACCTGACTAACATTATTAGGCTTGACTTAAGTTGTCCTCATCAACACACTGGGTTCTGTGGACCTATAGGTCACTTTGGATGTCATGGGGATGATATGGATGGTGCCACCCTTGGCACCAGTTTCAAGATGTTCCCATGACCTTTATGGGGGTTCCTTGTCAACAGATAATTGACCTAACAGGGGATTGCACAAGGACACCCCCTCACTGCAGTGATGTCAATGGCAAGTAGGAAGACAGCACAGCAGTACAGTCATGCTATGACTTCAGTAGGCATGGTGGTGGCAAGGCTCCCCTCACTTCAATGACAATAGCAAAAGCAGGAGCAATGCAAGGGAGTGACCTCACCTTGGCAGCTTTGATGAGAACAAGGGAAGCATGATGGTGCTTCTTCATTATTTACAACAACAACTGGACTATGATGACCAGCATTACAGCAGGCTTAGGCATGCCCCCTACTAGTATTATTTATTAGTACATTTATACATTTTTTTAAGTATGAGTAAGAGCAACAAGGAGCCTCAGTGAGGGCAGGCATGCAAACAAGAGAAGGTGAGTGGTGGGCCTACCAAAGGTAAGAACAGGAATGCATGGGTGCCAATCAGTAGCTGCAGAGAAGCAGTAACAACAATGACAGCACAAGGAGTGATAGCAATGGTAGCAGAGAGGGTAGTGAGAATCATGAAACTCATCACATGCCCAAATGGCAGGTAGGCATGAGAGCTGCATGGTACACTAATGTGTACTGGAATGTAAGAGGGAGGTGACACACAGAAACAAGAGCTGTGATGACAAAAGGAATGGCAGGAGGGCAGGGACCTGAGTGGAGACAGTGACAATGGGAACAATCACTGATGGGGCCAATGGAAATGGAGTACAGCAGGGTCCATGGGAATGGTGCTCTCCAAGAGGGTCATGAGAGCATCTATAAGATGCTGTGAGGCATTGACAGCATCCTAGAGGTGAGTGGGTGATTGGGAAATGCTGGAACAGATTAACATCACCAGCAAATAGTACATTTCCCCTTTGGGGCATAAGAGGAAACTATGTAAGTGGTTTGTCCTTGTGCTTATTTCCATTATTGTTGTAGCAGAAGTGCACTATTGTGTTTCCTTCCTTCACCATTGCTGTCACTGCTGTGAGGGGGTGCTGTTGTACAACCTCCATGCTTGCCATCATTTACCCTTGTGCCTACTGTTGCCATTGTGTAGTGGGAGGCATACCATCACACATAGTCCTCACCATCACATTGTCCTTGACTTCATTGTCATTATCACTGCAGTGAGGAGGTGCCCTTGTACTATCCTCATGTGCACTGTTGTTGCTGTGGTAGGGACCCACTATTTTGTCACTTTCCTGGTCACTGTTGTGGTCACCATGGCCACCATCATGTAATGGGAGGCACATTGTTGCATCACCTTCACTGTCATTGTCATGAATTGTGCCATTGTGCTACCTTCCTGCTTGCTGTTGCTGTTGTGTAGTAAGAGGCATGCCATTGTCATCATTGCAGGGAGGTAATGCTGTTATACAATCCTTGTGCTCACCATCATCATTGTAGTGAGGGTGTACTGTTGTGTTGCCTTCCTGCTCACCATCATCATTGCTGTGGAGGGTTGCTATTGCATATTCATGAAGATGCACCATTGCTCTGCCTTTCTATTTGCTGTCACCATTGTGTGGTAGGGGTACACTGTTGTACCTTTATCATCATCATTGTTGCAGTGAGGGATTGCACCATCATTGTTACAACACTAGTGCTACACTTATACAAAATGGTACATTATAGTTGTATTCACTATTCTTGGAACACCTACTGGGTCATTGATCCTAATTATCCTAGGTTAAAACCCTCTAATTACTTAGTACATACACTTATTTACCTTTTCTGTGCACTTATTCTCTATTTCCTCCTTATCCAAATCTGTACATGACTCCATCACACTCTTGTATTATCTTGGGCTCACTTGGTAGTTAGCACCTTATTTAGATCATAGGAAAGCACACAGCTCAGTCTGTGTGCATACTCCTTAGAGTATAAATAGGGGCTTGCATGTACCATCTACCTTAGCCTAATCCACTTGTATTCTTGTTGGCATTCAATCACAAGGCTTGAGCTACAGAGTATTAAGGATGAAGCTATCATCCATCTCTGTCTTATTTTCATTCATCACTATCTCATTATTTTGCCAGCTATTGTGGTCACTGTAAGATTGTCCAGCCAGTGTGGTATCTAAAGGGTTTGTGCCTGGAGGGTCATAACACTTGGATTAGGCTATCATCCACTGCCTGGACACTAGGGCTAAGGTGCTGTGACTTTGAAAGAGGTTTTGCATTATCTCCCAATTCACAGGGACAAGTGACATATGGGCCATTGCCTAAGATTTCATTTTGCTTATCCCTCAACACATTTGAGAGGAGCCCCTGAGAAGGGCAAATTTGTGACTCAAATAGATTAGATCTTTAAATATGGTCTCTTTGAACTGTTTATGGTGTCAGGGTTGTGCCTGAATAAGCTTTGTCTGACTGGGTTAGCTGGGCTGAGGATCCATACAGTATCCAGTGCCAAAAGGCCAAGGTAGTCTGGGAAACCTTTACCCAGTATTCAAGCAGTCAGTATATGTGTAGATCGATTACATCACTCAGAATAGGTCGTTGTTACATCACTTCTCATCACAGATGCTACTACTTGTGATCTTGCCAATACTTCCTTAGATCATTGTGTTGAAAAATCCCCAGAGCATGGTTGGAAGATACTAAGTAGTAAGGATGTTGAATGCACCAGTGAATCTGGAAGGATCATCCTATGGATCCACTCCACTAATTCCCTAAACCTCTCTAGATATGCTCTCCAATGTATTATCTAAACTCAATGACACCATGGATGAGCTAAAGGAGGACAAAGGGAAAGATGTATCAAAGAAAATCACAGATCCAGGGAAATAGAATGGAGATCAATTTGCATTTTGCATGTGGTGGCCAAAGATCAAAGTTTAGACAGGATGCAATCAATGGAAGCACAACAAATACCAAATAGTTATGGTGCTTAGTAGGATGGAAGGAAAAGTGGAGGAATTTGCCAGGATAACTATGGAAAAGTACCTGGAAAAGGAAAATGACTACAAGGACAAGAAAACAAAGATCAAATATGGGCAAGAAGCTTGGCCTCTTTGGGATGTGTTTGAAGAAGAAGTAAAAGAATACTTCCAGATCAAGGTCTTAACTCATGAAGCCTTCAAACAATTAGAAGAATTATGACAACATGGGCAACCAATTGATGTATTCCTACAGGCCTTTGAAAGTCTAAAGAATGAGGCAGAAATCAAAGATTGTTACAACACCAGTAGAATACCTATTCAAAATGGTACACTATAGTTGTAGTCATTACCCTTGGAATACTTACTGGATCATTGATCCAAAAGATCCGCAAGTAAAACCCTCTAGTTACA
>JBBPKB010000818.1:0-10805 GCA_038089035.1 Boletellus dicymbophilus
ACCAAGTGAGCCCAGGATAATACAGAAGTGCGATGGGGATGTGTACAGATTTAGATAAGGAGGAAATAGAAGAGAAGTGTACAGGAAATGTAAATAAGGGTATGTGTTAGGTAATTAGAGGGTTTTAGCCTAGGATCATTAGGGTCAATGATCCAGTAAGTGTTCCAAGGATAGTGACTACAACTGTAATGTACCATTTTGTATAAGTATAGTACTGGTGTTGTAACAATACAAGAGGTCAGCACGTGCACAACTAACAACAATGCCTAAAAAATGTCATAAGTACCACTCAGGAAGCAGAACAGACATACCAGGTGTACCACAGCAGGTACAGAGATATGCTAAACCACCCAACACAATCACTGATTACTGGAATGAGCACCAGTGGAAAGAATCTGAAGTGGAGCAAGCAGATCAAGAGAGCACTGAAGTTGTGCCTACTGAAGCCAAAGAGGACATGCTATCAGCACTGTATCATGACAATGAAGCTAGTGTATGGCCAAAAAAGTTGTCAAACACATCCAAAGATGTCAGTATATGGCCACAGTATAGAGAGCAGGAGTACTTATGTAAAGTGATCAAACACAAGTTGGCCAACCCAGGAGCTATAGCAAACACATTGAGAGCACCATGACATGATCAGGACACTAATACAAGGCCAAAAAACCTGCAAAATATGTCAGAGCATATTCAAGAATGTCTAAAGCAAAAGATCAGGGATGAGTTACCTCAAAGAGCACCAGACAGGCAGGATGACCCAGAAGACCAAGTGGAGGTGCACATAACTTGCAAAATGTACCTTGAATGCACTGAGACCAATGGAGACAAGTGCTTTGATGAAGTGAATGTGCTATTTCAAGTTGACAAACCAGGTGGCCAGCAGGGTAAGTAGGAGGTAGTGGGAGGCATTGAGGACCATTAGAAGCACCAAACCGATGGTATATGTGACAGATATAATGGAAGACAAGGCTGGATGGATGGCACAACAAGCATCACATGCTGTGACCTGACACAAGTTGAAATGGAGTTACTAGCTGATAAGGAAAAGCATCAGTATGAGAGGCACAACTACACTATGAGGAACTTACCTGGGCCATCCAAACTGCCATGATTGTCAATTCACTCACCAAGGTACCCCATTCACCTGAGGTCATATATTTTGCTACCAAGCTTGGACTACATGCAGCTTGAAGAGGAGTGTTGGAATAGCAAGTATGTGTGCAGCCACCAAGTCTACCAACCAATGCTGACCTGCCTTCAGATTTCACATTTATGCACACAGCTACCATATGTTTTATCATATACCTTTAACATTTCATATATTCACCAAGTATTTTTGTATTTGATCCACTTCTACTTTTGTACCATACCTTTTCAGAATTGTATATAAGGTACATTGTATGTAGTCAACACCTCAGTCTGCTATATCACACACAACTGAGGTGAGCACTTTTCCTAGCTACCTTTTTATTACCTTATGCTAACTTGTACTGTAGTTTAGAGCCTGTATGGCTGCTGCAAGTAATAGAGTAGCTGAGCTTGGTATTATTTGAGATGTGGCAGTGGGCCTGGCCAGGCAGTATGTCAAATCACCAGTGACCAAAATTTTCCAAGAACTTTAAACTTGCACATATTGATGGCTCTTGAATCACACCCTCCCTATTGAATCACCACTGATTATGATCCAGAATATGCATGGCAAGTAATCACTTAAGTCATCCACAATCTTATTACCTTCATGGATATTCTTGTGGCTGAGGAGTTGAGCATGGCTGGTGACTCTATTACCAGTTTCCAGCCAAAAGTCAAGTGGTGTGAAGTGGAGATTGATGCACTTGTACAGATCATGGTTGAACACAAAGTAGAAGTGAATAATGGAGGTCTCAAGGATCCAACTCTCAATGCTGCTGTTGAGTCTATTCAGTTACTCCTCACTACTGGCAAACCCAAAGACACAAAAAGCATTTGAAACAAATGGCAATCTATAAGTTGACATTTACACTATGTTATCCTGGTACTGATTATGTTCTAGCTCAAAGCAATCTATACAACAATCACATCCTATCATAATGGGTCTGGTTTTCACTGGGATAATGAAAACAGTACAAATATACAGGGACCTGCTGCCACTGCTGTTTTTGATGCATATACTTCAAATAAAGTGAGTCATTGGACAAATCATAGCTTGGCATAGTGGCTGTACTAATGAAAGACTTCCACAACAAAAGGTGGAAATACCTTGAGCAGATGGAAGAAATATATCCACTTGGTAGTGGTGCAACTAGGAGCAAAGCTTATTGTGGTACAATTGGTGTGCCAACACCCTCTGATTCTGCTAGGGTAGATCATGCAAATGGATCCATAAGTGCCACCCCCAAAAGCTCAAATTCTCTACCAGTCTCTTTGTTGATTTCCCAGCCTCCTTCCTCCAATATATCCTAGCCAAACTTTACTTCTCCAGTCTCTATTATTTCTTCCCACAACAAATGCCCATTCACAGTAATCAGAACTGATCCTGATTCATCACCAGTACCCCCTAACTCTTTGTCCCCTCTTTTGACATAGCCTGAGGCAGGTACTGACCCTCAGAGCAATTCTAGTAAACATAGCTGAAAGAGTGCTACTGCTGCTGCTTCATCAAATATTATTCTTATGACAATGGTAAACAATATGCTGTGCAACTTGACTGATACACTTCAGTCATTGCAACCATGCAACAAGTTGTTGGTCATCTTGGCTGCTACACAACAGCTATATACCATTGGTGGACTCACATAAGAACAGCTCTTTAGGATTGGGCAGGTATTTGTGAATGATGATGGCACCTGTGCATATCTGTTTCTTGGATATGAACCAAAGGAGCATGAAATGTATGCACAACAATTATACCATCAATTTTGTACACAATACTAGTCTAACTGACTAGGAGTGAGCAGGTCTAGTACAACTTCTTAACTTGTAGCCATATAACATATGTTTTACAATCAGACATGATGTTTTTTTACTTAATTGTATAATGATATGGTAGCACAATGACATGATAAATCCAATCTATGGATTACATGAGATACATAACTTCTCTATTCTAAGATGTCCTCAAAATCAAAATCCACATCCTCTTCACCATTGGTATTTGGATTTCCTGACTTGAATTCCTAATAGTTATCCCACATCGTCTGTGCAATGTTGTCACACATCTGTTTTGCAGTAAGATTACCCAAGAGGTTCTTATCTTCAATATTATCATCTTCATCCAAAGAGTCTTCATCTTCATCTGACTCAGAATTGTTATCTAAGTTAATGTCATGATTTGTATGAGCTCAGATAAAGTTGTATAGTGTATATAGTTCTGTTGGAAGTTGTATTTGTATCCCATATGGGAATTCAATGAGAAGAAGAAGGATCTGAAATTGGTGCTTGATAACACCAAAGATACATTCTATGCAGTTTCAGGCTGATGCATGACATAGATCAAATAATTCTTCACAACTAGTAGGACTACAAACAGACAGTTTCAAGACAAGTAAAATAATAATAATAAATACTTACCATACAGAAGCATGACCCCACTCCACAAGGTGATACTGTACTCCTCAGAATGGAATGAGTAGATCCTTCCTCAATGGATATCCCCTGTCTGCAAGCAGATATTTTCCAATTGGAATCTGTAAGTCAGATGTACAAGTACTGTCAAAGATGCATGCATTGGTTACTGACCTCTCCCAACCAGTAAGCATGTAGGTGAACCTCAGATCAAAGTCACAGATGAAGAGGCTATTCTGGGATAAGTACCCCTTTTGGTTTTGAAAGAATTGATGTAGATGCAAGGGAATGGAAACAGATAGGTGACTACCATCAATTATGCCAACCACATGTTGAAAATATGGATAGAATTTGAGTTATAGTAGATTTTTGATACAACTCTATTATCAATTGGGGGTATGATATGCATTGTATAGAATGGTAGACTGGCAAGCATTTCAAGAGTTTGTCTGAAGTGTCTATACAATAACTATGAATGTGGGAAGATAATAATAATGGAGACAAACCTAGAAATTGTATTGTTTGAGCACTGGAATTGCTCACCAGCATGCCTCACAATGAGACCAGTTACAGCCATATAAAGAAAGATTGTAACCTATTTCTCTACAGTAACCTCCTGAGTGTTTTGATGGCCCATCACACAAAACTCAGCCTCAAGTACAATAAAAGCCTCCTTACAGAGGCCCAGCTCACACTTGATATGGTTTGGATGTCCTGTAATAAGTTCCATCACCCAGGCATAGCCAGATAGAGTAGATGTGTGGTATTTCATTGGAATATGATGGAGACAATCAGTAAAGGAAGTCATGGCTTCTACAAGTGACACCAAAAGGACCTGAATGAGTTTAAAAATGCATTTGATAATTTCTTGTCATGTCTCATGTTGGTATGAGGTCTCTATGATGGATGTCATATCCATTCATTCAGATCTGTATCAAAGCAGCAACATGGTCATACTAGGACACTTGAAAATTCAGTCACTGATGATTCTGAAACAACTATCCAAAGGTCCAGATGTTGAATGGTATCAAGGTCGGAGACCAAGCAAAAAAAAACAACAAACAAACCACCAAGGTCATTGTGTGGTAGCAATGAGGTGACTGGGTGAGTATATGTTGGTAGGCAATAGTCAACCCTACAACCAAGTGTTCTGGTATAGAAGCACTTTGAGGAAGTGAACCTTAGTGAACCTTTGAGAGAGAAACACCAAAAGAGCAAACTGAGGCTCTTTGGTGGAGCATCATGCCTTTAAACTAGGGTTTACATCTGTTTGTACATATGTGGTCTAGTTTGTACACTAAGCTAAATACACCATTGGTCCTGAGTTTAAATATGATAAGAGGAAATAATGCCATTGGCACTGGGTTTTAATAAATAATGTGGAATATGGAATAAATATGTATAGGACCAAAAGGAATCAGAGTTCTGTACATAGGTTTGTATAGCCTTGGACATAGCCTCATAGGCTTCCATGTACAGCCAAGATAAGAGGACTTATTGCCATTGGCTAGTAGTCATAATGAGTCATCGAGGGGTCATAAGGGCATTGTGCCATTGGTTGAGTAAAGTAGGATCAAAGAGCATGTTATGCAATTGGGCCAGATGAAATAGGATCAGGGATAGGATCAAGGGAGCCATGAGTGGATAGAGGCAGTGCCAGCAGTTTAGGCCTTGATTAAGTAGGGTGCAATAAGTGTAGAGCACTGGTGCAGAGGTATTGGGTAGGCTAAAGAAGGCCAAGAAATAGTAGAAAAAATAGGTGAAAAATACTGTGCTGTAATAGATTTGGCATGCTGCCTGGCCAAGCCCACTGCCATATCTCAAATAATACCAAGCTCAACTACTCTGTTACTTGTAGCAGCTATACAGACTCTTTAGTCTTGTGCTAGGTAATTATCAAATTAGTCTGCTGTATCACACACAATTGAGTTTAGTCTTGCACTAGTAATCCAACATCATCTAGTATCATAGTCACCTCAGAATAGTTCAGCTTGGCATCAGAGCTGTCAAAATTCCCCTACAAGTCCTTAGCCTCAACAGCTACCTGAAAATGGAAAGAAAAGATCACCCAATTGGTTTCCTGGATGCTGAGGAGATGGGATGCATATGCTCACATGTATTCTGATGACTGTCTGTGCCAGTCAGCCCAGTGGCTGCACACATGCTTGCTAATCCAACACTCTGTTGACAAATCCATGATACCTAAAACATCCAATTGTGCCAGTTGATGTTCCTTTTTACTCTCCTAATCAATGCTGACAATTGCTTTCAATTACTGTAGTCCCTTGTTCAGGATACAAATGTGAGACCTGTTGAATAAACTGGAATTCTATGGAACATTCCAGGATATTCTATAGCATTCTATCACTTATCAATCATATTACAAATCATGATGTCATGATTACTAAGTATGATGTCACTATGACATCATATGGAATCTTCTAGAATGATCTATGATGTCATATGGAATTATTTAGAATAGTATAGAACTATTTAGAATTCTGGAGAATGTTCTGGATAGAACATTCTCAATCACATGTCTTTATATGGACATTTATTTAGAGTTTCTTACTTTAGAATATTCAGACTCCACTCTAATATTCTGTATATAAACTCAGCCCTTATGGCCCTAGAATTTAAGCTGTTTTTCACCTCTGATTTACATCTTTGCCTCTGTCTCAGAACTAGGGCAGAAACCTTTTGGGGACACTACCTAGATTCTCTTTCAAGACTCACACTTCCTCAACAAGTATGTTTCCTTACTTGTTTCATCCCTATTGTCTATCCTCTGCCTTCATCTTCTGTATTATGGGTTAGGGTTGCACCTCAGAGTGAGAGAGTACAGGTAGGCTATATGCCTATTCCTTCCAGTATACTCTTTCAAGACCTTTCACAGCAGACTTTTTTCAAAATATGGTTACCAATGTCCTATATCTCTGCTGCCCACCCTGGCTTCACTGTTTTATCAACAACAACAACCTTGACCAACTGTTTGCTCTTGCTGCAGCCACTATTCATATGGCCCTGGGAGATGGGCATTACTGTGAACTCTCCATTACTACCAAAACTTGGAGATCACCTTACATTGAGGTATCAAATGCCATTTGAAACATGAGGCAAGATTCTGGTGAGTCTCATTGACTCACTCTCCTCCAGTGTGAAATGGTGCAGACAGGGGAATTGCATCATCAACCACTGCATGCTGTCATATGATAGATTAGATAGGTGGTATCTCAGTTTACTAATGTTATCAATCTATAGCAGCCGGACAATTTTCAATGCCGCCTCGTGAATGTATTGACTATAGCTAAAACAAGAACAGACCTTGTGACTACCTCGAATGAGTCACATAAAATGCTGGCCAGCAGCTCGCTAAGCCGGTTTTGATCCACGGATGAACTTGGGCTCATCTTACTTCTTCGCTTTTTCGCTGCCAGTGTCCAAGAACCCGTTCTGTACCGTCTCCGGAAGCCGAGGACCCTGACGAGTTCGAGTTCGAGTGGCCCATTCGTAGGGTCGCCATCATCGGCGCAGGACCAAGGTAGCGCTAGCACGTTTGACTCCAGCAATCCCGGCTCATTTACATCTCGCTCACAGCGACCTGGTCGCATATCGAGAATTGAAAGGAGCTGGTCTGGACGTGCGCATCTTTGAACGGGACAGCGTACCCGGAGGAAACTGACATTACACCGACGAGGTGCCGCTCCGCGCTCCGGTGCCAAACCCCCCATGCGCTACTGGCGATTTCGTGCTGTCGCTCCCGCCAGAGAGTCCCAAGGTACCATATTCGGAGGTGGTCGTGGACGGCTCGGAGAAGGAGGTTTGGAGAGATCATCAATCGCCGAAACCTATTTGGGAGTCGTTGACGTCGAATGCGCCTTCGGTACGTAGTAAACGTGTTGGAGTTGTACTTCGGGCTGGAGCGTACATACTAGTGCCGACTTTTGCGGCACAGCCCATCCAGCAGGTGCGTCGGATACGTGTCTGGTTCACTCGTTCTTTCCTGTTGGAATCTCATCGTGCATTGGTTTCCACAATTTCCTTGGCCTGCGGGCACAAAGTGGGGTATGTTCTTTTTTTCAATTTCGTTGGTTCACCTGTTTAGTGTGAACATGAACATGTGCCGAATATTCCTCCCGCACGCCAGAACTGTCACACTATCAGTCTCGCAATTACATTCAGTCCTTTGCGTCCTACCTAAACGTCAATAGCAACGATGGAAATCCTGCGGCGTCTTTAAACACGCGCGTGGACGCATCGAGAAGCGGATCGACGGGGTTGGTCAAGAACGAGGTTGGAGACTCTTGCTCAGGTCACTCCGGCCGATCGGCAGTCATACTTATAACGCGACCTGGTGAACCGAGGTATACGTTTCTTTCCTCCCCCGTTCTTGTGCGCTTGCTTAGTTCGAGCTCACAAACGTTGCAGGATTTCGACGCCGTCACAGTGGCCACGGGTAGGTACAACGCACCGTCGATGCCTTCCATTCCAGGCTTAGACGCCTGAGTGCGGCGGTCGTCCGATTTTGTTCGTCACTCGAGGCAGTATCGTCGGCCGGAGGCCTATGCGAATCAGACAGTTCTCATAATCGGCGCATCCGTACGGTGTTGGCTCTGAATTGGATTTTTCAATCTCTCGCTTAAACTATCGATCCCTTTCAGGCTAGTGGGTCGGAGATATCTCTGGATCTGAATCGTCGCGCTAGACAGGTTTATCAGTCTATCCGGGTGAGATATGGATCATTGTTTGCGGGACGAAAGATCTGAAGCCTCCCCGTCAACGATCTTCAAACGCGATACTCGTATGTACCACTAAATGTAGCTGCTAGAAATGCTCGTCGTTGACACTTTTAATAGAGCCTGGGCCCATTGGACTGCATAACTTCATGCACCGGGTCCCGAAAAACACGACTCTCATTGGCGAAATTAAACAGTTCCTACCTATACCTGACAGGTCACCCGTCCAATCCGGTCTGGTCGAACTCAAGAACGGCACTGTGCGCAGTGCCTTGATGCCAAGGTTCAAATTACCAACGATTTTTTTCAGATTCTATCGGGATTCGATAGCGTGATACTGTCCACCAGTTTCCGGTTTTCGTTCCCGTTCTTGCCACTATACTACGACAACGCGATGATCGTACCTCGAGAAGGCTCGGCTGAAAGAGTATCGCCATTCCTTCCCTTGGATGGTTCGAACACCCGAGATTTATATTTGGATATGTTTTACATCCGAGACCCTACGCTTGTATTCATTGGAAGTCGGTGGGATTTTGTTTTGTGTGTTTGATTTTTTTTTCTGAGCGCGACTAACACTGTCCACTGGTGGGCCACCTTTTATTTCATGCGAACACACAGCGCTCGTACTCGCTAGAGTCTGGACGAATACGGCCAAGCTTCCCATCAGTTCGAGGATGCGAGAGCTGTACGAGAAAACAGTCGAGGAGCGTGGCGGATATGGAAAGTCCATCATATTTTTGGGCGAGGATGAGTTTCCAGGCAAGTGATCCAGAACTTGTTTATTTACTGTATCGAGCTCCTGAAACGTACGAAAGCTTGCATTAGATACGTGATCGGCTGGCTCAACGAAGCTAAATATGGTGGCAAGCAGGTTCGTTTATTTCTTTGTCGGAGTACCTTGTTCTCTCATTCTGATTTGAACGTGACCTCGGCGGCCAGGTGGATGGATTGCCGAAAGAGTATGTGACCCATGCTACAACTTCGATATTATGCCAAGACTGATACATATTATCGGTAGCTCGCCGGATGCTGCTTATTATTGGGAAGTCGCGCGTTTCGGAGGGCCACCTTCGGAGACGTTGGCAACGGAAGATAAAGAAGTACTGGCATCTCTTGGATTTGAGACGATGAGTCATGTGGGCGGAGAGAACGGGAATAATCTGATCTATGATGACGGCTGGTGAAAAGGTCGGGTACCCTTCGAGAAAGCCCGGTGGTCGTTTTTACCCGATGCATCCCAGTTTTGCGATCATTTGAATCAGTTGAACATGTACACAGTTCGTCATGAATGCCGTTTGGCATGTCAGTTGTCATTTTGAGTTCAATTCTTGAGCTCTTGGCTGGCTTGTGGGGGGCAGGTTTTAGGCTAGCAGTGAGTCGGAGATATGGCTTTGAGCAAGCGCCGAGTATGCAGAGTAGATAAAAGTCAGTACACCCATCTCCAATGTCGAGTTGGGATATTTAGGCCAGGTATCAGAAAACCGAAAGACTGCGAACTTCCGGTGAACACAAGCTTAGAGTCGTGAACATACTTACTATAACCCGTTCAAACACGAATCTATGTACGAGCTATCTCGGAAGAATGAAAATTGATGCTGACCCTTCGTGAATGCCGTCGAAGAGTGAATTCCCCCCTAGGTGTAATACGAAGACTGTGCTTTGCAGACAAAATCCATCCAGGCGTGCCCCCGCAGTCGAGTTCAGTTTCGGAACTGAATCTTCTGTGACCGTCAGTCCGTGCCTCCGACTTGAACGAGTGGAACCCGTAACAAGATCCTTGTGGGTCTATCTATTATGGAGCGCAGTTGCCAAGCCTGTGCCAATGTAATAAGATGGGTCGGCGGACTCGATGACGCCGAGTTTCCCGACTCGGGCCCTTTCCACAGTCCTGGTGTTCACAAGCATTTCCTATTCTCGTACGTTTTCTCTATCTACTCCGATTTCCTTTGGCCCATGAAAAAAAAAACTCATACATTTGTGCTTGAGTTACGAACAAAATCCGTCATGGCTGAAGAGCCATCCAGGTCTTCCCCCCGATGCGGCTGGATGAATTTTCTCTCGCTACATGACCAAGCTTGCTTGTACTTTTTTTTTGTGAGTGCGTGTCGGCTCGCACTGGCTGGTTGGCACGACTGTCCTATTTCACGCAGTCGATACTTCGTTAGCATTGTTCCAAGAAGGTACCAAGTACATCATTGAATAGGCCAGGCGGTCCTGGGACGTCGCCATTGTCGTGTAGTGTCACCGTCGCAGATGACGCAGAGTAGCAAGTTGCGATGGCCGCACGTATGTGTTGATGCATGCTGCGAAATATGTGGAGAAGATTGGTTTGTGATTTATCTAGGTTAAGACTAAACCTGATTTAACATATTGTTCCCAGGGTAAAGTGCACAAAATAAACTCGCAGACTAGTACTTTTCCGGTACTTATAAGTAACTTGCTAGTAGAATTTTCAAGTTATTTATGTAAGTACCCGGTTGAGAAAACCCTGCTACTCGGTTTCGCAATCTCGACGCAAAGCCGCGT
>JBBPKB010000819.1:0-10805 GCA_038089035.1 Boletellus dicymbophilus
CTCTTTTCGTCGCACCCACTCGCCACTCCCTCTCACAATGGCAACGGACACTCGTCCTTACGTGGTAACTCCTCATCCGCCCGTTGCACAACCTCCAGCTGCCGCTATATTGGTGAACTGCTCAGTGCCCAGCCCACCCACGCCGTTCACCCCCGCGCAGCCGTGCTTCAGGCCGGAAGGGTCCTCCGGGGCTTTCGCCCATATCCATTCTTGTCATGTTACATCACATCGGTGTGACACCAGCCTCTCGTCCGGAGCGTCGATGTTCATAGAGTCTACATAATAAGCATGACAAGGTAGATTTACTCAGTCGAAGTTTGAATCTGACGCGCTTCATATAAGAAGGCACTGGGTGAAAAGGGTAAAATACAGTTCAGCACTAATAATCCGAACTGGCAAAACAGAATGTTGCATGAAACGCTGGCACCCAATTAATATAGTTCTAAATGTGATCATTATGTAATAGTAATAGTATAAGCACTTTCGTTTCTCCATTTGACTTACAAGTGCTAGGGTAATACGGCGCAAAGATTTAACTGACGCAAAAGTGAAACTTGAACAAGGAAAAAGTTGTAGAAGTTGCGAAGCCGCTGGGGGCGGAACGCGACCGGAAAGCGAGTTCGAAAGGGGATGGTGTCAAACCATGGGTTCTCCTTCATTTTGTTAACTCGCAGCCAGTTGGCTTAAATACATGTTGTAAAAGTAACTGAAACGCGCCCCAAATGTGTCAACTAAAATTGAGGACGGCGTATCGAGTGACAGCAGAAGAAGTGAAACACGAAAATAAAAGTAACAGTGGTCCGAAAGTCAAAACGGCGACGCACAGAAAAGATCGGTACCTTACAAAGTGTCCAAGTTTAACACGCCGCTGAGTATGAAGACACTGAAGAGCAGGACATTTGCGAAGTTGGGTAGTACCTCGGCGGGATGTTTGGCGGGAGAGGGTCTCTAAGTGAGGGGCTAGTAAAGAAGGAAGCAGAGATTTGATTTGCTTCCTTCTCAATTTGTTAGCTTTTTCTTTCACAGATGTCCCAAGGGAGATGCGATCGGAATAAATGATCAAACACTTTTAGAATACAACTTTACATAGTAACCAATCAAAATCAATGGAAACAAGGAACATTTGCATAATACTAATTCAATCATTATTGCAAATGGAGATCGCAAACTCCTCCAGCTTCTTTGCGTCCATCCCAGGTATCCTCGGCACAACTCTGCATTGGAATGGAAGGGGGTGTCTAAAAATTTAGGATCAGTGTCCAAGGTAACGACAGAGATGAAAGACTCCATTAAACTACACACAAGGCAGTGCCCCCAGAAAACTTGATCTCCACCGGGACCTCAGCCCCGTTCTCGTCGAGGGGTTTCAAGATCGTAAATACGGTCAAGACCTTCGCGATCACAGACCATACAGAAGCTTCTGCAAAGTGTCTCCCGACACAGCTACGTCGGCCAAAGCTAAACACGATGTTCTCCACGTCGTCTGGTTTGATGGATCCATCGTCGTTTAGAAAGCGTTCCGGAATGAAACTATGTGGATTTGGAAAATTGGATTCATTGTGCCCCATTGACCTGTTGGCAAAAATAAGGTCATTAGTCAAATTTAGACAGCAATATCGATAAGATTCATACAGACCAAAGATTAGTGACGATGATGGAACCTTGTAGAGACGCATCAGCATCTTTGACAAACCTATCGCGCAGAGCTTTAAAATTACCCTTCGGAATATGGAAACCAGCGTAAACATCATCGTCCGAGGTAGCACGTGGAATCGCTATGATAATGTTAGGGATAGCTTACTAGAGCCTAGCTAACTCACACAAGGGTGCCGGGGGTGCAAACCTGAGCGTTTCGCGGAAAATGGCCTCGACATATGGCAGTGATGGTCGATCGTCTGTCGTCGGTAACCGTGTCTTTCCGACTACAGAATCGATCTGTACTTGGGCCTTTTCCTGCACTTCCGGATGTGTTACCATTAAAAGAAAGAACGTCATGAGTGCAGAATTAGACTGTTTTCCATGTCTACCGTCAAAGGGATGAGTATACTCAGTATGTAGCAAGTCACGCACTGTCTCTGACGCAGCTAGGTCGCGCAAAAAAATAATGAATAACGCTTTAAGAGGGATAGGAATGTTGTACCTAAAAACGCTGTTGCAGCCGCGTTCTTAAGAGCATTCATCCATGATTCATCAGGTGAACTCCCCTTTTCTTCTATACTTTGCAGTGCATTGTGCACCATCGACGAACTGGTGCCACCGTCCAACTTGGCACAATCATTTGGGTGTGTACGAGGAAAGGTTGCATGGACTTACCGCCATTTTCATGCTATAAGCAAATGGCTCTTCGACGTACTGTTTTGCAAACTCCCTGGCGTCTGCCATCTCCTTTTTGAATGACATACCAGGCAACCACGACGGGAGATAATTTACTGAGTGTGAGTTAAGAAACCTGCATGGCAACACGGGGGTATAATAGAACGCTTACAAACTGGAACGAAGCCGACAATAGCTGCCATGCCAGGACTAATGACTTTGGCCGAAATTTCGAGCACTTTCGCTACGATTTGAACTAATTTGTCTTGCCGAGACGGGGGATCGTAGTCGTATACGCTATTCAAAATGACGGAGGCCGTGTACCTAAGTTTCTTCTGTTTAGTTTGCACTTGTAAATCGATGTTGGCCATGTACTCAAATACATGGTCACTTAGTTGCTCTGGACTATCGAGCAATCGCCTGAGGAGTTGAAACGTCTTACGATCGATAACAGGAAGAATTCTTGGGATTTCATCGGCTCGAAAGGTCTGATGGAAAAATCGCCTGTGCAGTCGCCACATATCACCATAGCGTAACATTACAGTGTTGAATCCGATTCCACATCTAGGAACGCACGTTGAGATGGGTAGCACTGAGATGAAAAAAGAAATACTAACAAGTCGTTTGTGAAAATATACGGTCTATCTGAATAAATCCGCGATCGATTGTCGAGCAGATCCCTCGCGATCGCTTCCGAATTGATAACAATGAGGTCCTTTCCAAAGAGTCTCGCATGAACAATGTCGCCTGTAAACATATGCATGAATGAATGTGGGTGAGAAATCATTCACCCACCATATATTCTCGACCAGTTAATAAAAGTCAACCATGGCGCGCTCGTATCGACTCCGATGACATTTCCAATCCATGGTAAACCGGGAGGACCAGGAGGCAAAGGATGCGAAGGCCGATGTTCTGTACGTTTATAGATGCGTTGTCCGATGTATAGTGTCATCAACCATCCGAAGGTCAAGATTACCCAGGAAGGCATTGGTGTGAGATACGAACGCGGTGAGTGTTTTTATATGGAACGAAGTGAACTGCGTGAGAAGTCAAGTGCATGTGTCTCATCCTGGTTCACGCCGTGAAAGCTGAAGGCTGAAATGGTACTGTTAACGTTATCATCAAGTGATCGAGAAGCCACGGCGTCCAACAACTCTTATTACAGTGCCAGTGATAACAGACCTCTTGTCTACATTTGGCAACTTACCTGGGAAAGCAGTGTAAAAAGAGGGTTCGATCGAAGAAAACCGAGACATGGTGAGCGCGGCACCGCCCTAAAGATAACTCTCCAGGCATAGATAGGCCAGAGGAAGTGTGTGATATTTGGTGGTTTAGAAAACGGAGTGGTGACAAATTGTGAACAACAAGCAATGCTGACTTGTTTAAATTAGTGTTAGTACATGTCTTAAAGCTGGACACGGGTGAGTTGTTAGCGCGGTTGAGTCGGCAGAGTTTCGCCGCCGACATTAACTCCGTTTCTTGTAACTCAGCAGAGTCGGTTACTCAGCTGTACCTATTATTAAAACTTAGAGAATCGGATCTGTCACGGTCTCGCGAGTCGATTTTTAAGTGGGTTCTGCAAGAATTTTCTTCGTGGAAGAGAATCTGCGTAGTAAAATATGTTACTCAGGGAGCACATGCGATCTTGTTAGAATTCACGTGAATGACACAAAACTTCGATCCGACGGCGCATCCTGAAACAGGTCCGGGACGAAAAAGGTAAGGGAAGGTTCTTAATTGATCGTATCCGCAAGTTGATGTACTTAACTTTTCCCTTCCTCCCATCGCTTTACATCTCTGCCATATCAGTAAACAATTTCCGGGGTATCTGTAACCTCCTATTGTGGTATCTGATGACCCTATACCAGCTTAGCACACACCTTTACTGAAATTGAATCACGTACGAATCGCGGGCAAAACATCTGGTCAAGTCGAAAAATAGCAGCTCAAGAACATATTAGTTACCCACTCTTGCCCGAGTACGACGCTTTGTACGTGTACACCTCCAGTTCTTCACGATCGCTGATAAGAATAATAAAGAAGACACCAGTCGCTTCAAAGCTTCAAGTATGCTTTAGTGGGGATACGACGGAAAACGTAGTCATATGGCGATAGTGTACCGGAGACTCGCCGCTCAGACGACGAGATTCTAGAGCAGTTCAAGGGCTTGGTACTTCAAGTTTCAAAGGTCCTATTTACTTGTTTTGGAAATTTAGTTTCAGTATTACATAATAGAGTTGCTTAGTTCACGGTTTCAAGTTTTCTTGACAAAGGTGCCGCACGTGTTAGTTAGCGCCTCCGAAGGTAAGAGGCTCGAGCTCCTTGTGACAAGAACGACATTACCCAGACTTTTCACTTGAAATTTGATCAAGAGTTTCATGTCAGAGCCTTCTATAGAAGGGTGGTCTGCACCAGTTAAATTTATAATTGATTTTTTTGTTTACAGGTTGTTTTGAGCCTCGTTAATCGGGTGGCGTAGGGTATTTTTTCCATTCCGATCGATAGATAACTGCTTAGCAAATACCATGGTATAAGTTCGCACCGGCGTCGACTCGCTCCGTGCCTTCCCAGACTAAAATAGGTATGTTTCAGTTTTGTCCTTTCAGATGACAACTGAGGGCACCCCAACAAGATATAGTAACCCGTGCCTTTTCGTTTGACGAAATCTATGTATGCTGCGGTAGTGCAGGGGCAGTGCGAGAGCCAGAGGCAAGCCGAGGGTGCCGAGTCGGAGAGGACCGAGGCGGAGTTGGGGGAGGAGCAGGGTGAGAAGGGTCAGGTCAGGCCAGGTCACTTACAGTAGAACAATCTGGCTGTTCCAACGCGGGCACCATAACATTCACCCTTACATGGTTTCATACTCTCGCAGAATCCTTATTGCTATCATGTGATGAAATTCATTCCCTGATCTAGGAGAGAAAAATGTGAGAGTCATCAGAAATCGGTTGCCAATACATTCTGTTTAACTGATCAATTTCATCCCACATCAACCTTCGTATGACGGGTATGGTGGAGGACCTTGTGTTCAAAAAAGTTGTTGGATTAGCAAGCGGGCGTGCAGCCACCCGACCGACCGGCATCGACAGTCATCGCACTTCACGTGAGCGTACGCGTTCTATCCCTTCAGCACCTGCGGTATGTTCTTTTGACAGTACTTCTTACTCATCATTCATACCCGACCCTTTTGTTCCTCTTTTGTATTGTACTCTCGAACTACTCGAACTCGGTCGTATATAAGTGCATTGTATGTAGACAAGCACCTCAGTCTGTCGTATCACGTGACTGAGGTGAGCTTTCTGTAGCAGTACCTTATCTTGTACTAACCCGTACCTAGTTGTGTGCTAGGTGATTATATTGTTGTTGTTTTTTGACTAGCACGCATTAGGTTACCCTTTATGGTAATTATTAGATAAGCTTAGAGCGTACAAACCTTGGAGTTTCCTTTAGTTTATTCCCTCAGTAGCTTGATATCTACTGAGGGTAAGTAGTACATTTATACTCTTTTTCTACTGTACTAACCTATTCTAGACATCATAGGACTCCATAGGGCTTGGGTTCTTTCTCTGTCGAGACCTCTGTGCAACCAGTAACAATTATTGGCAACTTCCAATATATATAATATCAGTCTGCTGTATCACATGACTGAGTTGTGTGCTAGTAATCCTACAAAAGTAATGCTGGTGGTATAGGTGTAAGCTGTACATGAGATGCAAATTCAGTCATAATCATTCTCCATGCTGTGTGGCACATTTTGTTACAACACCAGTACAATACCTATATAAAATGGTGCACTTTAGTTGTAGTCATTGCCCTTGGAACACTTACTGGATCATTGACCTTAATGATCCTAGACTAAAACCCTCTAATTACCTAGTATTTACCCTTATTTACCTTTCCTGTACATTTACCTTCTATTTCCTCTTTATCTAAATCTGTACACTTCACCAATGCATTCTTGTATTATCCTGGGCTCACTAGGTAGTTAGCACCTTATTTAGACCATAGGAATGCACACAGCTTGGTCCATGCTCATAACTCCTTAGAGTATAAATAGGGGCTTGCATATACCATCTACCTTAGCCTAATCCACTTGTATTCTTGTTGGCATTCAGTTGCAAGACTTGAGCTACAGAGTATTAAGGATAAAGCTATCATCCATCTCTGTCTTATTTTCATCCAATACTTTCTCATTACCTCACCAGCTATAGTGGTTGCTGTAAGATTGTCCAGCCAGTGTGGTATCTAAAGGCTTGTGCCTGAAGGTCATAACACTTGGATTAGGCTTTCATCCACTGCCTGGGCACTAGGGCTAAGGTGCTGCAATTCTGAAAGAGGTTTCACATTACTCCTGATTCACAGGGACAAGTGACATATGGGCCATTGCCTAAGATTTCATTTCACTTATCCCTTGATGCATTTGAGAGGAGCCCTGGAGAAGGGCAGAATTGTGACTCAGATAGATAGATCTTTGAAGATAGCCTCTTTGGGTTGTTTACAGCATCAGAGTCATGCCTGAATAAGCTTTGTCTGACTGGGTTAGCTGGGTTGAGGATCCATACAGTATCTGGTGCCAAGAGGTTGAGGTAGTCTGGGAAACCTTTACCCAGTATTCAAGTAGTCAGTATATGTGTAGATTGGTTACATCACTTAGAATACATTGTTGTTACATCACTCTACTTCACAGATGCTACTATTTGCGATCTAGACAATACTTCCTTTGATCACAGTGTTGCAGAATCCCCAGAGCTTGGTTGAAAGATACTAAGCAGTAAGGATGTTGAATACACCAGTAAACCCAAGAGGACCATCTTTTGGATCTGCTCCACCTCTTCCCCAAAACACCATGGATGTGCTCACCAATGCATTATCTAAACTCAATAACACTATGGATGAACTAAAGGAAGACAAAGGGAAAGATATGTCAAGAAAGATTGCAGATCCAGGAAAATGGAATGGAGATAGATTCACATTTTGCATGTGGTGGCTAAAAATAAAAGTTTGGGCTGGATGCAACCAATGGAAGCACAACAAATACCAAATTATTGCAGTGCTTAGCAGGATGGAAGGAAAAGTGGAGGAGTTTGCAAGAATAACCATGGAAAAGTACATCAAAAAAGAAGATATGTTCAGGGATAGAAAGGCAAAAATCAAATATGGGCAAGATGCTTGGTCCCTATGGGATGATTTCAAAACAGAAGTGAAAGATTACTTCCAGATTGAAGTCTTAGCTCATGAAGCCTTCAAGAAACTGGAAGGATTATAACAACATGGTCAACCTATTGACATCTTCCTCCAAGCTTTTGAGAATCTAAAGCATGAATTGGACATAGAAGATGAGCATGCTGAAACACTCCTCAAACAAGCTGTAGATTACAAGATCTATTATCATGCATTACTCCATACTACTGTCACAGATTATGATGATTGGAAGAAGGTACTAAGGGACATTGGACAGAACATGGAGCATATGGCTTTAGAAAGATCTATGCCTATAATGCAGACCATACTAAATAGGGGACGTTATCCACCACCCAGAGGACCACCTCCTTCGCATCAATTCATACACACTGGAGTGCAACCAGGAAGAGGAGCACCAATGGAGATAGATGCACAAACCCCAAAACTGAAAGAAGATCACACTTGTTATGGCTGTGGAAAGAAAGGACATATCTGGCCAAACTGCTTTCAAACCCCAAATAAAAAGGCAGTGTTATCTCCATCAAAATCCCAGCTTAGACAATAGATATGGGATCCCTATTATGGTTCCTATGTTGATAGCCCTACAGAAACCAACAAAACAGGTGGAATTAGGGCACATTATGCTGATAGACCATTACCTACTCCACCAGTAGATCTAAGAGCAGTTTACACTACTGAGGAAGCAGAGGCATACTGGAGAGATAAGATAGAAGTCGAGGCAAAAGGAAAAGCTGTAGAATCTTAAAAATGAAGTCATCTCTGAATATTGGAGGTGTTCAGGGACATGGACTTAGTTTCTCTTCATCTAAACAGGGGGATATGGACATCACAAGTCTGGAGGAATTGTGTATGGACTGTACTGATTCTGATTTTCCCACATATATTGCAAGTAAGAAATGGTTTTTCTATTTATAAATCCTCCAACCCCAAAGTATTTTTCTCCTAGAACCCTTTCTATTAGTGGCAAAATGTCACTCTCCTTGAAAATATTATTCAAATGAAATTCTCAATGGTGGCAGTCTTCTTTAGAAGCACTCCTAGATTCAGGGGCATGTCAAACTTTCATTGACCAAAAATGGGTGGATCAACAGGGAATTACTAAACATATGTTACCTCACCCCTTGGCTGTGAATAATGTTGATGGCACTAGGCTATACCACCACAATCCAGAAATCAATTGGGTCACTCAACAATTATGTTTCACAAGATGTACCTCTTATTGTAACTTGTTGTGGAGGCATCAGATGCCAAACCTAGCTAACATTTCCTTATCAATATGCACTATAGAGGATGGTCTGAAGGACCTAGTTCCTAAAGCATATCATGACTATTTGGATGTCTTCTCCAAAAAAGAATCAGAGCAAATGCCAGAGCACAAACCTTGGGATCATGCTATAGATCTCAAACCTAATTTCATACCAAAGAAAGGAATGGTTATTCCCTTATCTGAACCAGAAATGGAGGAAATCCAGAAACTTGTAAGCAAAGAACTAAAGAAGGGATACATCAGACCTTCTAAATCCCCACAAACATCTCCAGTATTCTTTATCCCAAAAAAGACAGGAGACAAATGATTGGTTATGGATTACAGGTACTTAAATGAAGGAACCATCAAAAATACATATCCATTACCATTGATCCCACAACTCATTGATCACTTGAAGGGTGCTGATATGTTTACTGCATTAGATCTAAGATGGGAATACAACAATATATGCATCAAACAAGGAGACGAATGGAAAGGAGCCTTTGTAACTCCAATTAGATCATATGAACCAACAGTGATGTACTTTGGAATGACTAACTCTCCTTCTACCTTCCAGCAAATAATGAATGACATATTCAATGATATGTACATAGTCCTAGTAATCTATCTAGATGATGTATTAGTCTTTACAGCTGGAAAAACCAAGGAAGAACACAAGGAGATAGTAAGGGAGGTCCTAAGGAGATTGAGGGAAAATGATCTATATGTAAAACCCAAGAAATGCACCTTTTCCAAAGACAAGGTAGACTTTTTAGGAATGGTGGTATCCAAGGAAGGAGTAGAGATACAGGAAAAGAAGGTTTCTGGGGTATTAGAATGGCCAATTCCCATTTGCCTCAAACAACTCCAATCCTTCCTCAGACTCTGCAACTGTTATCAAAGATTTATCAAAGACTTCTCTCAGATCGCCTGACCACTCAATGATCTAACCAAGAAGGATACCCTGTGGAAATAGAGCACTAATCAACAAGAGGCCTTTGATCAATTAAAGAAGACCTTCACTACTGCCCCTTTGCTTGCTTATCCAGATCAAACCAAGGAAATGTGAGTAGAAACTGATGCCAGTGACATAGCAATGGGGGGAGTACTCTCAGTAAAAGGGGACAATGGACTTTGGCATCCTAGTGCTTTCATTTCACATTCATTCAATGCTCAGGAGCACAACTACTCCATTTATGACAAAGAACTTCTTGCAGTTATCAGGGCTTTAGAAGAATGGTGACATTACCTCATAGGAAGACCAAACTTTGAGATCTGGACAGATCACAAAAATTTGGAATATTGGAAATGCCCTCAAACACTATCAGGAAGACAAGCTTGCTGGCATGCCTTATTACAAGAGTTCAATTATACTATAGTTTACAAACCAGGATCATCCAATGGAAGGGCAGATGTGTTATCTAGGTGACCTGATCATAGGGATGCAGTCACAGATCACAATACCAATATTACAGTACTTCCAGAACAACTTTTCGTTAACAATATTTTGATATCTTCTTTCTACAACAAAATACAAAAAGAAACACAAAAAATAAAAAATAAAGAAATACCTACATTTATATACAATATTAAAGATTCTATCTTCATAAACCAAAACAAAAAAGTCTTCATTCCAGAACCTTTATGCATAGAATTACTTAATATTTGTCATGATTCCCCTTTGGCTGGTCACTCAAGACAATCCAGGATGCTTCACCTTCTTACTAGATATTTTTCTTGGCCTAGAGTCACTAAAGATACCAAAAAATATATAGATAGTTGTCACATGAGCATCCAAACAAAGGGATCCTCAAAGGCACCAGTTGGCAAACTACTTCCCTTACCTACACTTACAAAACCTTGAACTGATCTTTCAATTGATTTCATCACCAGTTTACCCCCTTCAAACAAATTTGATTCTATTTGTGTAATAGTAGATTGCTTTTCAAAAGAAGTAGTGTTCATTCCATGTTTCAAAACTACTTCTTCAAAAGAATTAGCTTCTTATTTCCAAGACTATGTGTGGTGCATCCATAGACTACCT
>JBBPKB010000820.1:0-10805 GCA_038089035.1 Boletellus dicymbophilus
ACTTAATATAGGCTGAGTTTACATATATAAATCAATCTGGCTTCCAGATTATTGTTAAGTGATAAGCAAAACATATTTTAAAAATGAGGTAAAACATTATGTACACCAATATTTGACAGCCAATTCAAGATATATGTAACCTATATTTTGGGGCCCCACTCAGTGGACCACATTGAGACCTGCTGATAACCACCCTCACTGCTCAACTGAGTAGGGAACCTGGTGACTAGCTTGAGTGTGAATAGCCCAGAATTTCTAACAAGGACTTACCAATGTCAGGATGTAAACCTCTTTCTTCACTGAAAGTATCAAATGAGTTCCAGTAACCAAACCCTGGAACCAGTCATTGCTATACCAGTTGTGAGGAAGTCCCCCAAGTGCAAAAGATCTTGAGTCTTTTCTTGCTGCTTCCCATTGGCATTCTAAAGCAGAATTCCTGATCTACACTATCATGTTCTTGAGTCAGAGAGCTGATTTGTAAGATTTGACAGACTTGAAGAGGGATAATATAGTGGGATTGATCCAGGGAAGTTCAATCTGCTTAAAGACCTTGGGTTTGGAGCCAGGGGGACTGTTGGTTTTATTGCCACTCATACCTTCAATGTCAAGTTGGGAAATGATTTCTCCAATGGCATCCCACACTACAGGATCTCAAAAGCAGTTTTGTGATATGATTTTAGCACAGCAGGCAAGTGTCTAGTAATTAGGTATTGTTATGACCTCCAGGCACAAGCCCTTAGATACCACACTGGCTGAACAATCTTACAGCAACCACTATAGCTGGTGAGGTAATGATAAAGTGGTGAATGAAAACAAGACAGAGATAGAGGTTAGCTTCTTCCTTAATACTCTGTAGCTCAAGCCTTGTGACTGAATGCCAACAAAAGTACAAGTGGATTAGGCTAAGGTAGATAGTACATGTGAACCCCTATTCATACTCTAAGGAGTATGTGCATGGACTGAGCTGTGCCTAGTCCTATGATCTAAATAAGGTGCTAACTACCAGGTGAGCTCAGGATAATACAAGAGTGTGTTGGGGTATGTACAGATTTAGATAAGGAGGAAATATAGGAAAAGTATACAGGAAAGGTAAATAAGGGTATATACTTGGAGATAAGAGGGTTTTAATCTGAGATCATTAGGATCTATGATCTGGTAAGTGTTCCAAGGGTAATGACTACAACTATGGTGTACCATTTTGTATAAGTATAGTACTGGTGTTGTAACACTATCCCCTCCTCTAAGGCAGGAATCACTACCACCTAAAGTAAAGAAAAGAGATAAGTAAGTAAAAAATTTACAAAAAGTGAAAAAATAAAAGAAATTTTAGTCCATAAAAAATTAATATACAAACTAAAAAATTGTGTCCATGTTTTTAATTCTATCCCTCTGGTGTGCTATTACTCCATGAGTGTCCAGAATTGGAAGCTATCTCTGGGTCTAAAATGCCCACCTCAGCTGGTGAATTGCCCCAGAGTGGGTTACACTCATGGTCTGCCTGTGAATTGGGGTTGAAATTGTATGGTTTCCCTGTTATGACTATAAAACCCCTTGTGGACCTAAAGACCCAGATAAAAATGGGGTGGTTGCTGGTGGTGGACTACCAGATAAGGGAGGTGGTGAGGGCAAAGGCAGCAATGGTGGTGACAGTGAGGGTGAAGATAGAGGCAAGGAGGAGGACAAGAGTGGTGAGGATGGTGTTGGAGAACATGATGATGATTATGATAAAGAGATGAAAGGAGACATAGGATTGTTAAAGTATCTGATCAGGATTCCAAATCAAGATGAGAGTCTTTGTTTGGTCTGAGGTCTGGACCAATGGGTCAAAACAAGGATCTGAATAGATGAGAAGTAATGCTGCATAGTTTGCATAGGGCAGGAGGATGAGAATGGGGATATTCTTCAATGGCTTCCCTTGCATGTGTAAGGTGAGATTCTGGTTCCCATGTGCAATCCATTTCATCTTAGATCCTGCTATGTAATCAACCTTATATTCCTCATGTCCTTCTTCTAAGACCTCTATTGTATCTGAGTGAACTATAGGTTGTCCAGGGAGTATATCCAAATAAGGTTTAACTCTAGAGATATTGACTGTGGGGTGTATCATAACAGTCTTTGGTAATCAAAGTTTGACAATGTTAGGAAGGATTTGCATTATGGAATAAGAGCCAATCCATTTTTGGGTAAGCTTTTTTGCCATATAGGGTAGTTTCAGATGTTTGGTTGACAGCCAAACTTTATCTCCTATTTGGTAACTGGGTGCTTCTGATCATCTTCTATTTCCTTGGATTTTCATCCTCTTTCATGATTCCTTCAAAGTGTCCTGGATTTCCTTATGACTTTTTGCACATTCTTTCCCAAATTGTCATCCCAAATCCACTGCTTTTCCTTCAGATCCCAATCTAGGAAGGTAGGTAGTTTCTTGTAATAGCAAAAGAAATAGATCCTGTGGTGGTAGATAGGGAATTATTGTGATGGAATTGTACTCTTTTGATCCATTCTACCCATTCTTCCTGCTTCTTTGCTACATAGGAGCAGAGATACTGCTCCAGATCTCTATTAATACACATTGTTTGACCATCTGTTTGAGGGTGATAAGTGGTAGAGATCTTTTGAGTAATATCCTATAGTTTGCATAACTCCCTTGTAAACTCCAAAGTGAACTAAGGTCTGCAGTCCAAAACAATAGAAGAAGGTAGTCCATGGATACACCAAACATAATTGTGGAAATAAGAAGCTAATTCTTTCGAAGAAGTAGTTTTGAAACAAGAAATGAAGACTATCTCTTTGGAAAAGTGATTTACTATTACATAAATGGAATTGAATTTGTTTAAAAGGGGTAAACCAGTAGTGAAATCGACAGAAAGATTAGTCCAAGTTTTCATAGGTGTAGATAATGGTAGTAATTTGCCAGCTGGTGCTTTTGAGGATCTCTTTGTTTGGGTGCATGTATAGCAACTGTCTACATATTGTTTGGTATCTTTGGTAACTCCAGGCCAAGAAAAGTATCTGGTGAGAAGGTGAAGTGTTCATGCTTGTACTGAATGACCAGCCAAAGGGGAATCATAACAGATGTTAAGTAATTCTATGTGTAATGGTTCTGGAATAAAAACTTTTTGTTTTGGTTTATGAAAATTGGAATCTTGTGTATCATATGTAAAGGTAGGTATTTTTTTATTTTTTATTTTTTGTGTTTCTTTTTGTATTTTGTTATAAAAGGAAGAAGATATCAAAATGTTGTTAATGAAAAGTTGTTCTGGAAGTACAGTAATATTGGTATTGTGATCTGTAACTGCATCTCCATGATCAGGTTGCCTAGATAATGAATCTACCCTTCCATTAGATGATCCTGGTTTGTATACTATGGTATAATTGAATTCTTGTAATAAGGCATGCCATCTAGCTTGTCTTCCTGATAGTGTCTGAGAGCATTTCCAGTTTTCCAAATTTTTATGATCTGTCCAGATCTTGAAGTTTGGTCTACCATTGAGATAATGTCACCATTCTTCTAAAGCCCTGATAACTGTGAGAAGCTCCTTGTTATAAATGGGGTAGCTGCACTCTTGAGCATTGAATGAATCTGAGATGAAAGCACTGGGATGCCAAAGTCCATCATCCCCTTTTACTAAAAGTGCTCCACCTATTGCTATGTCACTGGCATCAGTTTCTACTTGCATTTCTTTGGTTTGATCTAGATAGGCGAGTAAAGGAGCAATCATAAAGGTCTTCTTTAACCAATCAAAGGCCTCCTGTTGGTTAGTGCTCTATTTCCATGGGGTATCCTTCTTTGTTAGATTGTTAAGGGGTTGGGCAATCTGAGGGAACTCTTTGATGAAATGGCAGTAGTAATTGCAGAGTCCAGGGAAGAATTGGAGTTGTTTGAGTCATGTGGGAACAGGCCATTCTAACACCCCTGCAACCTTCTTTTTCTGCATCTCTACTCCTTCCTTGGATATCACCATACCTAAGAAGTTGACTTTATCTTTGGAAAAAGCACACTTCTCAGGTTTTACTTATAGATAATTTTCTCTTAATCTCATCAGTACTTCCCTTACTATCTCCTCATGTTCCTCCTTGGTCTTTCTGGCTGTAAAGACTAGTACATCATTTAGGTAGATCACTAAAACTATATATATATCATTAAATATGTCACTCATCATTTGCTAGAAAGTGGGAGGAGAGTTGGTCATTCCAAAATACATCACAGTTGGCTCATACAATCCAATTGGATTTACAAAGGCTCCTTTCCATTCATCCCCTTCTTTGATGTGCACATTATTGTATCCCCATCTTAGATCTAGTGCTGTGAACATATCAGCACCCTTTAGGTGATCAATAAGTTGTGGGATCAATGGTAATGAGTATGCATTCTTGATGGTTCCTTCATTTAGGTATCTGTAATCCATGACCAATCATTCATCTCCTGTCTTTTTGGGGATAAAGAAGACTGGAGATGTTTGTGGGGACTTAGAAGGTCTGATGTAACCCTTTATTAGTTCCTCACTAACAAATTTCCAGATTTTGTCCATTTCTGGTTCAGATAATGGGATAACCCTCCCTTTCTTTGGTATGAACCTAGGTTTGAGATCTATGGCATGATCCCAAGGTTTGTACTCTGGCATTTGTTTTGATTCTTTTTTGAAAAAGACAATCATGATATGCTTTAGGGACTAGGTCCTTCAGACCATCCTCTATTGTGCATATTGATAGGGGAACAGTAGCCAGATTTGGCATCTGATGACATCATAGCAGATTACAATATGAAGTACATCTGGTGAAATGTAATTGTTGAGTTATCCAATTGATCTCTGGATTGTGGTGGTAAAGCCAATCATATCCAAGCATCATTTGGTGAGTTCCCAAACTAGAAACAAAAGCATCAAGGGGTTCATAATGTCCCTGATATGAAACAATTAAGGCGACATAATGGATGATCATCCCATGATGCAAACTAGTGTCATCAGCATTATTCACAGCCAATGGTTTAGGTAACATCTGTTTGGTAATCCCCTGTTGATCTACCCATCTTTGATCAATGAAGGTTTGACAGACTCCTGAATCTAGGAGTGCTTCTAATAAAGATTGCCACCATTGTGTGTTTTGCTTGAAAAGGATTTTTAAAGGGAGTAACATTTCACCATGAATAGAAAGAGTACCAGGAGAAATATTTTGAGAAAATACTTTTGTTATGACCCTCCAGGCACAAGCCCTTTAGATACCACACTGGCTGGACAATCTTACAGCGACCACTATAGCTGGCGAGATAATGAGAAAGTGTTGAGTGAAAACCAGACAGAGATAGATGATAGCTTTGTCCTTAATACTCTGTAGCTCAAGCCTTTTGACTGAATGCCAACAAGAATACAAGTAGATTAGGCTAAGGTAGATGGTACATGCGAGCCCCTATTTATACCCTAAGGAGTATGTGCACAGACCAAGCTGTATGCTTTCCTATGATCTAAATAAGGTGCTAAATACCAAGTGGGCCCAGGATAATACAAAAGTGTGATGGGGATGTGTACAGATTTAGATAAAGAGGAAATAGAAGAGGAATGTACAGGAAATGTAAATAAGGGTATGTGTTAGGTAATTAGAGGGTTTTAACCTTGGATCATTAGGATCAATGATCCAGTAAGTGTTCCAAGGATAGTGACTACAACTATAATGTACCATTTTGTATAAGTATAGTACTGGTGTTGTAACCCTTGTTTAACAACTTTGGGGTTGGAGGATTTATAAATAGAAAAACCATTCCTTACTTGTGACACAAAGGAATCAAGCACACTATTTTTTAATTCCAGTGTCATGCTCCAAGGAGTTGCCCTTTTGGAATGAACATAAACATTTCATAGCACCTTATCTAATGTACATGTGGGAAAATCAGAATAATTATAGTCCATAAATGATTCCTCTGAACTCATGATGTCCATATCCCCTTGTTTAGTTAAAGAAAAACTAAGTCCATGTCCCTGAACACCTTCAATATTCAGAGATGACTTTATTTTAAAGATTCTGCAGCCTTTTCTTTTGCCTCAACTTCTATCTTATCTCTCTAATATGCTTCAGCTTCCTTAGTAGTATATGCTGCCCTTAGATCTATTGGTGGAGTAGGTAGCAGCCTATCTGTGTAATGTATCCTAATTCCAGCTGTTTTGTTGGTTTCTACTGGACTGTCAACTTAGGAACCATAATAGGGGTCCTATATCTGCTTTCTGATCTTAGATCTTAGCTAAGATGACATTGCTTTCCTATTTTGGTTTTAAAAACAGTTTGGTCTGATATGTCCTTTTTTTCCACAGCCATAACAGGTATGATCTTCTTTAGATCTCAGAGTCTGTGCATTTATCTCCATTGGTGCTCTCCTTCCTGGTTGAACTCCAGTGCATGTGAATTGATGAGAAGAAGGTGGTCCCCTAGGTGGAGGATAATGCCTCCTATTTGGCATGGTCTGCATTATGGGCATTGATCTTTCTAATGCCATATGTTCCATGTTCTGCCCAATATCTCTCAAGATCTTTTTTCATTCTTCATAATCCAAGACAGTGGTGTGGAGCAATGCATGGTAATAGATTTTATAATCTATAGCTGAAGTGACCCACAAATGTAGCCATGACAATGATTGTATCCATTGACAGATTTTGTGGTGGTAAACACCAACATGAGCCAACCAGTCTCCTAAGTTACTCAATGAAGAGCACCTAGTAGAGAATCCTATTGATACACCTTTGTGAGGAGATATCAAAGAGGACAAGACTGGAGGGTGTTTGGTGGTGGCATCACACCTTATATACTAAACTAGGGTTTACATCTGTTTGTACATATGTGGTCCTGTTTGTACACTAGAGCTAAATACACTATTGGTGCTGGGTTTGAATATACATAGCTGAGATAAGAGTTCATTATGCTATTGGGCAATAAATATAGACCATATAGGTTTGTATAGGTTTGACATAGCTGATGGAGTGGGAGGCAGATAGCTGAGCACAGGTATGCACTGGTTTGCATAGCCATGCAGAGGTCCATGCACAGGTTTGTGCACTGCCTTGATAAGAGGGCTTAATGCCATTGGCTAGGCAAGTCAAGATGAGTCATCATGAGTCAATATGTTAAGGGCAGGTCAATGAGCAGTATGTGCTATTGGCTGGGTGAACCAGGATCAATGAGCAATATATGCCATTGGGCTGGAATAAATAGGATCAAGAGCATAGCTGAGATAAGGTGGGTTATTGCCATAGGTCAATATAAATAGATGAACAGCCAGAGTGTGGGAAAGCAGAATGGAAGCAGAAGTGGATCAAAGGAATGTCATAGGGATTCCATGTCCATGTATGGAAGTACTGGGATTGCTGTGCTAGCAAAGTGGAAGTGGCAATCCAATGAAGCAGGGTTCCATTGGGCAAGTAATGCTAGTGGTTGAACACTGGCATGTGGCTGTGGGTGTGTGACTGTGTTGGACAGCCATGCATAGCCTTGTGGAAATGTGCTGAGAAGCCAAAGGGGAATAAATAAGGAAAGAGATGGAAAAGGAAAGGTAATGAGAGTAGGATAAGAAATAGTAGATAGAGGTATGAATGGGGAATGAATACCAAAATAAATAAGGAAAAATAGGGATAAATAAAGGAAAAGTATGCTCATAAAAACCTGTTTCATAACAATAACCTATTTAAGGAGAGTTTCAGCATGCTTGTCTTCAATGTCCACCTCATTCTTTAGATTCTTGAATGCTTGGAGGAATATATCAATGGATTGACCATGTTGTTGTAATACCTCTAATTTTTTGAAGGCTTTGTAGGCCAAGACCTCAATCTGGAAATAATCTTTTACTTCTTGTTCAACATCATCCCATAGGGACCAAGCATCCTGTCCAAATTTGATCTTTGCCTTTCTATCCTTGTAGTCTTCTTCTTTATTGATGTACTTTTTCATGGTTACCCTCCAAACTCCTCTGTGTTATGCTTGGTCTGGGTAGGAACAAACGTAGACTCAATAAAGCAAACAAGTCAGCTCAACAGTACAACAGCCGAAGAGACTATCTTCACAGAAGGATTTGTATTGGGTGAAGCAGAGGCGAAGGTTCGATGATGTGAGCTCCGACGCGTTCAAGAGGAAGAGAGTGGATTAGACTCAAGTCTCGAGTAGATCTAGCTTAGAGTACAAGCTGGACTATCGACGGTTTAAGTACTAATCGTAATTGTGCACGGACCAAGTATGAATAAGGAAAAGGGGATATCGTACAAGTGGAAGAGAATAGCTGATTGGCTGAAGAGGAATCATATGATATATGAAATACAAGAAAGGAAGTTAAAGTCCGTGTTGGAACAGACAATTGCCTAATCATAATGAGTAAGCGTGAAGAAGGAAGAAAGGAAAGATCCGTGTTGGAACGGATCATGACTAATCATATATGACATGTTAAAGTGTCCAGGAAATACGCAGTAGTCTGGATGAAAGGTTATCATAAAAGAAAAAGGAAAGAGAAAGGAAAAGTTGTAACATTACCCCCTTCATATGGGTAAAGTCACCTGAGTTTACAAAAAGAAATGTCAATATTAAAAGGAAGTAAAAGCCCGTTCACCCATGATGTTATCCCAAGCATCCTGATCGTAATCCAGTTCCTTGTTTCGGAATAACTCATCATCTTCTTCATCATGTCGCAGGATATGAATTGTCATGCTGAATCCAGAAGAATTGGTGGCCCTAGTGGATGCGGTAACAGACGACTTGGTGGTTAAGGAGGTGGTGAAAGACATATCTGCTACGTCAGAGTGGGGAGAGCCGGGTTCTGAGGGTGGAGAGTCTGCGTTGGGGCCAAAGGTACGAGGCCAGGGTTTGTCAATGTCCGGGATAGCGTTCCATCCGGTAGGAACAGCAGTGGGCGACTGAGGGGATGAGCATCGAGAGCGACAGCGAGAGGATCAAGAAGAGGGTGGAGAGTTGGATGGGGTGTAATGACGCCAATGATAGGAGCATCTGTACTGAGGGTGGCCAGGGGCAAGCCGATGGCAGAAGGTGCAGCGGTAAAGGAGACAGTTTGCACGGATATGTCCTAGCATCTGACAGTGGAAGCATGCTTGAGCGTACATCGGGTGAGAAGGGGAAAGAGGGACGCTACTATAAGGCGTCTCAGTGGCAACGAGGGCTTGTTCTTTGGCAGATCTGATCAGGGAGGAAGACGTGGAAGGGGTAGATGGTGGAGGTAGGCCAGGAGGAGAACTTGGCGAGGTATGGGAGTGAGGAGGTGGTATGGGCAGTGGTTCTTTGTCATCGGAGGTATTAACAATGGCGAGCTGTCGAGTGGCTTCCTCAGCGACAGTCAATCCTCCGAGTTGTTCTAAGGCATGGGTGATGGTATTTCTCTGTCCTCCAAGTGCTCTAGCCAGCACAGCGCATGCGATGGTTGGGGGGTCTTCTTCTGCTGGAAGAGTAGCCATGATGAGGTCGTTGTTTCAAAGGGCGAGGACTAAGTAATGAAGGGGGGACAAGGAAGCAATCAAGGAATCTAAAATAAGGGCAGCGTGTGAATCCAAAAAGACAGCCACCATTGAATCTAATAAGGTAGTATCATTAATGGGAGGAGAGAGTTCAGAAGTGTAAACAGGCTCAATGTATTCATAGGTGGAGGGTTGAGCAGGGGGGATGACCATTGCTGCAGAAGAGGACAGTAGAGCGAAGATGTTGGTGGTGGATGGTGCAAATCGAGGACAAAGGTGGGAAGACCTTGGGACAAGTCCTTTTATATTCTTCGAGAGCGTCCTTGGCGTTCTTCAAGTTTCATTCGGGTTCCCAGGAGTTGTCCGTCATGGGATATCCTTTCCATTTTATCAAAAACTCCCGATGTCTCGGTGTTCCTCTGTGCTGTATCACCTGTTCTACTTTGTATTCTTCTTCTCCTTCTACAAGTTCCAGAGGTGGTGCTGGGAAGTTTGGGCTGTGAGCATCGTTTTCGTGATAGGGAGTGAGAAGGAAGGCATGGAATGTGTTATGAATCTTCCATGTTTGAGGGAGGCAGAGTCTATATGTGATCGGAGATAGGACGTCAGTGATCATGAATGGTCCTTCTCGTTTTGGCATAAACTTAGGGTTCAGCAGGGAACATTTCAGGTTCCGTGCTTCTAACCACACCTTTTCTCCTTTTGCGAATGGCATAAAGGGCTTCTTCAACCATGTCTTCATCACCTATCTAGCCAATTCATGTGCCACCAGGGCTTCTTCTCGTGCTGTGGAAAGGGTTCTGAGACGTTCTTCGACCGCAGGAAGGTTCATATCCGAAATGATCGTGGGGAGGGGTCAGGGTTTGTAGCCATACATGAGGTAGAATGGCGATTGATTCGTAATGGAGTGAGGGCGATGATTGTGTGCAAACTCTGCTTGCAGGATCATGTCAGCCCAGGAGGTGGGGTTCGCTCCACAGAAGATTTGCAGGTAGGTTTCAACTTCCTGGTTTATGTGCTCTGTTTCTCCTTCAGTCTGGGGGTGGTACACTGTAGACAAGGAAAGGTCATAGCGTAAAAGTCTGGCAAGTTCTCTAGCGAATGCTGAGGCGAACTGCGGGCCTTGGTTGGAGATAATCTTGTCATAGAGGCCAAAGCGAGTGTAGACCTTTTTAAAGAAAAGAAGGGCGATGCCTTCAGAGGTTATCGTTTTAACGGTAGGGCAAAGAATTACCCCCTTCATAAGGCCATGGTCTACCACGACCAAAAGAGTGTCAAATCCCCTGGAGAGAGGGAGGTCTGTAATCAAGTCACAGGAAATCTGCTGGAAGGGTCGCGTCACCGTAGAGGGAATAGGGAGGATGAGAGGGGAGG
>JBBPKB010000821.1:0-10787 GCA_038089035.1 Boletellus dicymbophilus
CTGGATCTGTGGCTGAACACTAAATATGGCTAATCATTTTCATCTCCGTTTCGGCATCCTTGTGCCGCTTGTGCCGCTCTCGGCTTGCTCGCATTAGCATAGCGCAAGCCTAGCTACCCAACAATTACAAACACGCATTAGGCGGGGTCGAGGCGTTTACTGGAGGCTGAGGCATTTTTTGGACGATCGCCATTGGACGGCGCCAGCCCGTCGACGCATGGACGCAGAGGGTATAAAAGAGAAGTAAGTTTCGACATTTTTCCCTCACCCAAGCCAATATCTGAGCTCGTTTTAAACCTTTGATCAACCTGACAACCGAAATGCAATTCGTAGGTCGCTTCATTCCTGAAGATAACGAGTGTCGCTAATATGGAGATGGTACCAGGCAAACACTGTTCCCGTGAACCAACACTGCGGCGAAAGCAAGTGCACTTGTGGCTCTGCGTAAGTATTTATGGCTCTGCCGCTGCGGGACGTGCTGAATGATTGTAGTTGCCAATGTCAGGCTGGTGCATGCAAGTGCTAAGTTATTTAGACGGGGGTTGTCAAAGCACCTTCATCGCCGTGACGTACCAGTTGAATATGTATTTGATGCAGTTTGCCTGTTTGACGAGAGATTGATGGAAGTGAAGCGATGCGGTGGGGTGGTGATGAGGACCCATTGGATGTCGCGAAAGGCAGGGATGTTGTGTTTGACGTGGTGAGAGGGAGGTTGTATTTTGCTCGGTCTCGCCCTTAAAAGCGCTGCGGGATTGTTGTCATCGATGTCGAAAGGGGATGATTATACTGCAATAAAATTCCAGGGCTGCATGCCCCGATCGAACGCAGGTTCGACATGTTAAGCCTGATTGCATTAACAAAAAGGCCAGTAAAAAATAAAAGATATCGATATATAACATTTAAGTAGAAAGAAAATTAAAAAGAGAGTCGTGTAAGAGCGCGATATAACGAAAATGAAAACGAACGACAAAGTCAAAGTGAAAGACATTATTGCCTCCTCGAACCACCACCAGCGCCACCGGTATGCCCCTTGCCCTTGCCCTTGCCCTTGGAAGGCTCGGTCGACCTCCCCACCAGACTCAACAAGGCCCGTGCGCGACTGTACTCCTTCGCCGCCTCGTCGTCCGACTCGCCCGATGAATCAACCTCGCCCCACGTGGCCGACTTGCTTCTCGATCTCGATTGAGATCTGCTGGCAGGTCTGAGAAACCCGTATCCATCCGCACCTGCCTCTGCCTCTGCATCCTCGTCCTCCCCGTCATACAGCGCGGGCGGCGTCGGCGAGAACGTTGGCCGCAACGACACCCTGACGCTCTTCCTGCGCCGCGCGACCAACTTGCCCTCTGCCCCCGTCCCAGAACCCGTCCCAGACCCTGTCCCAGAACCCTCTCCCCTTGCCGCTGGCGGATCCACGGGCGGAGGAGGCGGAATCGTCAACTTTGGCGAAGGTTTGCGCGTTCGTTTGTCACCGCCTGATGCCTTTCTCTCGCCCTCGCCATCACTACCAGAATCTGTGTCTTCGTCGAGACTCTCCCGTCCAGTCGCATACGACGACACCGACATCGAGTCCCTCCATAGCGACATGGCATGTGACTCTTCCTTTGACTTTGGTCTCGTTTCCTTGAACCCAGCTGACCCCAATGGTTGTCCCAACGAAGACGGCACGGGCGCCGGCGCCGAAACTAGAACTGGAGTAGGGCTCGGCGACGGCGTTCGGCTCGGGTTTCGCAACGCCGACCTCAGCGGCATCTTGACCGCACTCCGTCCCAGTGTTTGTCCACGCCCCAATGTATGCGCCTCCTCGCCGATCGCCACACTTGCTCTCCTCCCACTTCCATTGACACCATTCCCATCTGAATCTGTCGTCGCGGTCGACGTCGCATTGCGCAGTACTGACCCGGGCGCGCGTGGCAGGTCCATCGATCGTGCTTTTTGAGCTTCCTTCTCCGCTCTCTCTTCTACCGCCCCGTCTTCCCATCGCGAACGCGTCACATCCGCGACGATGCTCATCAGACTCTGGTTCTTCACGTGTTTGCTGCCGTGGACATGAGTATGTCCGTGTGTATGCGCATGCCCGTTGCCAATCGACCCCCGTTTCCCGTTCACGACGGGTTTGGATATCTGTTCGGCGGATGGTCGAGAGGGCGATGGCGACGTGGATCGAGAGGGTGTACGCGATATTTGTGGTGTTGGAGATGGCGGTAATGGGGGTGGAGATGGAGATTTCCGCCAAGAGACAGTCGCTGCCGTCTCTTCCGCGGTCGACATAAACGCAGCGTGCGCATCCACGAGGGACAACGACGCGGACCGTCTGTGCATGAGTGTATCGCTCGACTTCCGACCCGACGACGACGTAGCCGTGGGCGTCACCACAGTCGCTGCGCGTCCAAGCGGTCGGATATCGATGACAGTATCCCTTACCGTGTTGCCCCTAGATCCCGAGACCTGATTCGCGTGGACGAGCGTCCTCCGCTGAGCCGCTTCCTCGGCCGCCTGGACCCTACTTGACACCCGTTCAAGCACCATCGATAGCCGCCCGTCCGTCACCTCTCCGTCCGTATGTCCCTGATCGGTCCCTCTCAAATCTGCGACCGACGTCTTCCGCCGCTTCGATACTGTCCCGCGGCGCTTTCGCGACTTCTCTGGCCGTGACGAACTCGCTTTCGCGGCTAAACTCGACCTCGGACCGTCTGTAACCCAGCCCTCGTCAACATCCACGGCAACCTTGACGTTGATCCCCGTCGGGTCTGGTCCTGTAGTCCCACCACGCGGTCGACCCTTGCGGAGTAACCTTCCCTTGCCACCGCTCACCGCAGCCACGTCTGAATCCGACTCCTCGCCGACTCGCCCTTTAATTCTTGCATCTGTCCTCGTCACCCATCCATTTGGGTTCGTTTTTGAAGGAGACGACTTTTTGGAAGGCTGGGGAACGTCCCACTCAGCATCCGCCCGCCCCTTCTCTCTTTCTTTTGGTTTTCGGAATAGGCCACGCAGGGAACCAAAGAATGCCATCGACGTACGGCGCTCGCGTTTGACAGCACCTGCGCCAGTACTTGCACTAACATCAATCCCAGGGGGCATCGCCATCGCCATCCCACTCCCTAAACCTGCACTCGCACCCGCACCAGCGCTCGCACCCAGGCTCGAAAATGTCGCCTTGTAAGGAGACGAAGACGGCGACTCGCTACTGCCATCCATGCCGGATAACGCGGTGGGCAAGATAGGTACGGAAGGAGACGCGCCAACCATCGATCGTCGTTTGATGACTTCGAAAGGATCGTTTTCGACGATTTGGAGTGGACCAACGGGGTTGTCGTTGTCGGAGCTGCTGTTTCCGTCCACCTTTCCCTCCCCATCCCTATCTTGTGTTTCGCTTGTGGCGGGAGTAGCAACGGTGACATTAGTAATGGGAGTAGTGGTAACGATCATGGAGGAAGCAGTGGGGAAAGTTGTACGCGAGGGTGGAGATACGTTAGAGTGAGTAGTGGCGTTGGTTCTGGCGTTGGAAGCGGATGGGGGATTCTTCAGGTTGGATTCTTCGTCCGACACTTCAAGAATGTGTTGAGAAGGCGGTCGACGGGAACGCTTTGTCGACCGCTTGCGTCTCATCATGGGATCAGGTTTCACATGTGCATCCTCCTGAGCTGGATCACCGTTCTGAGTATGGTTTTGAGGGGTCTGCTGTTGTGACCGCACGATGGTGCTAGTGGGGAACGTCAGCTCGGAAATCGCGTGTGCAGGCGGGACCCGAACAGCGACGTCGGTAGGATCCACATCCTTGGGCACGTGTTCGCGGTTCTTGCCAGACGCCACACCATCGTGGCTCGACCGTGCGGCGGTCTGAGAGGCGCTCTGGGACGGCGTGAGTGACGAAATGTCGGATGCGTACGTGGGGCGGACCGGGCTGGAACCTATCCACCATTCAAAGCCAAAACAATGAGCCAATCGAACATCTGAACAAGCGAAGACAAAACAAGACGTACTAGCGCCTGCGTGAGCACCAACACCGGTGCTATCGGCGCCAAGCTCTTGGAGCGCCCTAAGCCCCTGTTTTCCCATCTCACTCCAGACCCAGCCGCAGTCAGTCAATGCACGACAGCGAGCGCCGAGCCCGTCGCGTGCCACCGCGACGCGCCGGACGTCGAGTTCGCGCTCTTTAGCGACGAGGTGGGCTTCGCAAGCCTGCAGCTCTGCTTGTGCTTGAGCGAGCTTGAGGTTGGTGTTTGCGGGGCCAGAGGAGGTGATGGTAGCGCCCGTACCGGAAGCGGTGGTGAAGGAGTAGGCGGCAGCAGAGTTTGTCGACGGGAGGGAGGAGAGGGAGGCAGAGCCGAGGCCAGTGAGGATCCGGGAGCTGCGGTTGGCATCTCTGGTGATTTTCGAGGCTTTGATGAGGCGGGTCACACTGACAGAAGGGAAGGGGGGTGCAGGGTTCAGGACGGATTTGTGGAATGCGAGTTATCATACAACTAGGAAACGGACGTACAGGATGTCGCGGTCGCGGAGGACAGCCGCGAGATCGTCCTCCTGTGCCTTGAGCGACTGGAGCTGGTCGCGCCAGGCGTCTACCACAAGTGCATATCGCTGGAGTGCGTCATCCGCGCTAGCGAAGAAGTCGACGACGGCGGCGATGGCGTGCGCGGGGGACGCAGGGGACGCGGCAGCGTAGGCGGAGAGGGAGGCGAGGGCGGCATTGGAGACGGTGAGGGCGGTCGCGAGGTGTTTGGCGTAGTCTTTTTCGTTGGCGATAAGGTTCGTGAGCAGGCGCGAGTCGGGCGCGCGGTGGACCATAAGGTCGGTGTCGGGCCAAACTTGCGCCGGTCGCGGGCTTGGCAAAAAAACGGGGAGATTTCTGGGCGTCGTTGGTCGTGGGTCGTGCCTTCGTTGGGAAAAAAAAGTGCAGACAACCGCACGCTGTCGGGCGCAACCCTGACTACGCTTCGCAGCACTGCTTCGATTCAGTCGACGTGCCCCGACAATGGCAGGGCTCAGCTGGCAGTAAAACATTGAAACACGAGTAACATGATGACTTGACACTTGTGAACCCATTCAACTCTGATGTTTTCACCGTCGACATCCAGGGCCGAGTCTTTTCTCCATCACCATCACCCTTTCGAGTCTCGGAAAGCCAGTCGTGTGCAATTGAGTTATGACTGCTAGCTTCTCGCGTCAGCTTCTAGAATAATTACATGCAAAGTAGTCAAAAGCAAACGCGGCTCTATTACAGTCGAACTTCTCATAACCCATACTTCTAATAACCCATAACCCCTGATAACCCATATGATAACCCATCTCCCAATTCCGTTAGCAGAGAATTGGTCTCCATAACCCATAAACCCTTGATACTCCATAACCCATACTTTTTGGCCGGATCATAACCCATACATAGGGGTAGAATTTCCTAATATAGTGTTATCTATTATACAATTTTCTCCAAATACTTATAAGATTTCAATCTGAAATCTGTTTGAGTCCGTGGCGCAGCTTGCAAACTGTGTAACCATATCTCACATTCATGCTGAAGCCTCTTGATATCATCAAACAGGGCCTTATTATCCTAAAGAAGCAAATTCACAAGCGGAGAAACAAGCTCAATGCTGACCTACAGGCAAGGAAATCTTGAACCCGGTTGGAGAGTCATGTGCAATGGACACAACGACGGACGATGAAATCTACCACGCGGTGATGGAAGCACAGCTTTCTGAGCTTTACTAATCTCAAGGCCATGGAACCGGACAACTCGGAACCAGTCAGCCCCCGCCCTACATGGCAAGAGGTTCTTCAAGCTTCACTACTCATTGCAAGATATGTAGAAGATATGGATAACTCACTTGTGCGCACCTTGGAGCTGGATCTAAGCAGATTTCGACGCTTGTTGCACACAGAAGAATTTAAGTCTCTTGTTCCCACTTGTTTGACTGACTACTTTACTAGAGAATCAAAATAGATTTTGGTGCATATTCATTTCATATGATATACTGTGTAGTACTTTCAATTCACACTTTAATGTTTCGAGTCTGTAATGTGCTCGAAGACATGCGCTAGCGACCTTTGATTATGTAATACAAGCGACCTCTGCAATCCCATAACCCCTCATAACCCACGAGTTGTTAACTCGTCTTGGGCCTATCGGCCCAAGAGGGCACCACGTCCACCAGCAGCAATTTGTGTCCACCAGCAGCAATTTTGAAAAGGGTGCTTACCCACAGCTTTGCTGTAGATAATCACACAGTAAAGGGGTGCTTACTTGCAGCTTCACTACAGGTAAGCACCCCTTTACTTGCTTTTAGGCCTTTGGCCCAAAAGCAGGTGGGTAAGGCTAAATCCTAATTTCATGTACAATGTTTATCCAAATTGGTCTGTGGACTTGGAGACAACTACCTTCCTTCACAACTGTCAGACATTTCCAGTTAGGTTCTACTCTATCCATGCTAGCTATATATAGGGGTTGCTGTGAGATTATCTAGCTAGTGTGATACTATAGGTCTGAGGAGGAGAGGGAACAACTACCTTCCTTCACAACTGTCAGTCATGTTGTCAGTCATGTTGTCAATATTTGTGTTATGATTCTTCCTTACCTTCACTTTTTCCTTCACTTTCCCCTCTAGTTTACTGCATATCTCCCAAATGTTTTACCATGACATATATGCTTAGTCAAGATCCATTCCAACACAGATTCTCTTTTCTCTTCTTCCATGCTTACTCATTATGATTAGGCAATTGTCTGTTCCAACATGGATGTTCTTTTCTTTTCTTGAATTTCATATATCGTACAATTCCCCTTCAGTCAATAGGCTATTCTCTTCCACTTGTACAATATCTATATTCCCTTATCCTCTCTTGGTCCATGCATACTCTGGAGTAGTACTTAAACCCTCAATAGTCAAGCTTGTAACTTAAGCTAGATCTACTTGAGACTTGAGTCTAATCCACTCTTTCCTCTTGAACATGTCAGAGCTTGCATCATCGAACCTTTGCCTCTGCTTCACCCTGATACAAATCCTTCTGTGAAGGTAGTCTCTTTGGCCGTTGTACTATTGAGCTGATTGTTTGCTTTTTCAAGTCTACATTTGTTCCTACCCAGACCAAGCATAACAAAAGATCTAGCTTATTCCTTGACCTGCTCCATTGTTGTTGTGGTCCCACCAGATCTCTGATACCGATGACCTACATCCCTCACTGTTACGGTCCCCTCTGATTCAAGATTCCTTCCAGACCAGTACTACTGTGTGTTGACATCTGGGAGCCCAGAAACGAGTCCATCCATGACTCAGAATCAGATGAAGTAGTAGTCCTCTTGGACTCGACCAGATCCCCGACCCCCAATCCCTTGGAAGTGCTCCCTAGATCTCCTTCTCCTCATCCATTTGCCCTTCTATTCCCTTCACATTCACCATCACCTGAACTGACCCCCATTACAGTAGTACCTTCTATCTCCACAGTGCTCCCACCACTCTACCCCATTCCCCCTACTTCATGAACCCCTCAACCACCTGCTGTAACTGTTACACTTGGTCCAGGTAGGAACAAACGTAGACTCGATAAAGCAAACTGATCAGCTCAACGGTACAACGGCCAGAGAGACTACCTTCAGCGAAGGATTTGTATCGGGGTGAAGCAGAGGTGAAGGTTCGACAATGCGAGCTCTGACATGTTTCAAGAGGAAGAGAGTGGATTAGACTCAAGTCTCAAGTAGATCTAGCTTAGGGTACAAGCTGGACTATTGATGGTTTAAGTACTAATTGTAATCATGCACAGGCCAAGAGAGAATAAGGAAAAGAGAATATTGTACGAGCGGAAGGGAATAGCCGATTGGCTGAAGAGGAATTGTACAATATATAAAATACAAGAAAGGAAAAAGAAGTCCATGTTGGAATGGACAATCGCCTAATCATAATGAGTAAGTGCGAAGAGAAGATAAAGGAAAGATCTGTGTTGGAACAGATCGTAACTAATCGTATATGACGTGTTAAAGCATCCGGGAAATACGCAGTAGTCTAGATGAAAAGTAATCATAAAGAGAAAAGGGAAAGGAAAGGAAAAAGTTGTAACATTACCCCCTTTGTATGGGTAAAGTCACCTGAATTTACAAACAAAATGTCAATATTAAAAAGAAGTAAATGCCCGTTCACCAGTGATATTGTCCCAGGCGTCCTGGTCATAATCTGGTTCTTCATTCTGGAATAGCTCATCATCTTCTTCGTCATGTTGCGGGATGTGGATCGTCATACTAAACCTAGAGGAAGTGGTTGCCCTTGTGGATGTGGTAACAGATGACCCGGCAGTGAGGGAGGTGGTGAAGGATGTGTCAGCTATGTTGGAGCGAGGAGAGCCGGGTTCGGAGGGGAGAGAGTCTGCGTTGGGGCCGAAAGTGTAAGGCCAGGGTTTGTCAATGTCTGGAATGGCGTTCCATTTGGTAGGAGTGGCTGGGAGTGACCGAGGGGACGAACGTCGAGAGTGACAGCGAGAGGATTGAGAAGATGGTGGGGAGTTGGACGGGGTACGATGACACCAGTGATATGGACATCTGTACTGGGGGTGACCAGGGGCGAGCTGATGGCAAAAGATGCAATGGTAGAGGAGACAATTGGCATGGATATGTCCTAACCTCCAACAGTGGAAGCATGCTTGAGTGTACATCGGATGAGAAGGGGGAAGAGGGATGCTACTATAAGGTGTCTCAGCAGCAACAAGGGCCCATTCTTTGGCAGATCTGATCAGGGAAGACGACATGGAAGGAGTGGATGGAGGGGGTAATCCCAGAAGAGAACTTGGTGGAGTAGGGGAGTGAGGAGGCGGTATTGGTAGTGGTTCTTCGTCGTTGGAGTTATTGATGACAGCGAGTTGGTGAGTGGCTTCCTCAGCTACAGTCAGTCCTCCAAGTTGTTCTAGGGTATGGGCAAGGGTATTTCTTTGTCCTCCAAGGGCTCTTGCCAGTACAGCACGTGCGAGGGTAGAGGGATCTTCTTCCGCAGGAAGAGTAGCCATGACGAGGTTGTTGTTGCGAAGGGCAAGTACTAAATAGTGAAGGGGAGACAAGGGAGCAATCAAAGAGTCTAAAATAAGGGTGGCATGTGAGTCTAGGAAAACGGCCACCATTGAATCTAGTAAAGTGGTATCGTCAACGGGAGGGGAAAGTTTGGAAACATAAATGGGCTCAATGTATTCATAGGTAGGCGGTTGTGCAGGGGGGATGGCCATTGCTGCAAAGGTGAACGGTTGTGTGAAGATGTTGGTGGTGGATGGAGCGAATAGAGGATGAAGGTGGGAAGACCTTGGGACGAGTCTTTTTATATTTGTCAAGAACGTCCTTGGCATTCTTCAAGTTCCGTTCAGGTTCCCAGGAGTTGTCCGTCGTGGGATATCCTTTCCACTTTACCAAAAATTCCCAGTATCTCGGCGTTCCTCTATGTCATATCACCTGTTCCACTTTGTACTCTTCTTCTCCTTCTATAAGTTCTGGAGGTGGAGCTGGGAAGTTCGGGCCATGAGTGTCGTTTTCGCAATAGGGGGTGAGGAGTGAGGCGTGGAACGTGTTATGAATCTTCCACGTCTGAGGGAGGCAGAGTCTATATGTGATTGGAGATAGGATGTCAGTGATAGTAAACAGCCCTTCTCATTTCGGCATAAACTTAGGGTTCGGCAGGGAACATTTCAAGTTCCATGCTTCTAGCCACACTTTATCTCCTTTAGCGAATGGTGAAAATGGCTTCTTCGACTGTGCCTTCATCACCTGTCTAGCCAATTCGTGTGCTGCCAGGACTTCTTCTCGTGCTGTGGAAAGGGTTCTGAGACGTTCTTCGACTGCAGAGAGGTTTATATCTGAAATGATCATGGGGAGGGGTCAGGGTTCGTAGCCGTACATGAGGTAGAATGGCAACTGGTTCATGACGGAGTGAGGGTGGTGATTGTGCGCAAACTCTACTTGTGGGATCATATTAGCCCAAGAGGTGGGGTTCAATCCACAGAAGATTTGTAGGTATGTTTCAACCTCCTGGTTTACGTGCTCTGTCTCTCCGTCAGTCTGGGGATGGTACGCTGTAGATAAAGAAACGTCGTAGCATAGAAGTCTGACAAGTTCTTTAGCAAACGCTGAGGTGAATTGCAGGCCTCGGTTGGAGATGATCTTGTTGTAAAGGCCAAAGCAAGTGTAGACCTTTTTAAAGAAAAGAAGGGTGACGCCTTCTGACATTATCGTTTTCACAGTAGGGCAAAGAATTACCCCCTTTGTAAGGCCATGGTCTACCACGACCAAAAGAGTGTCAAATCCCCCGGAGAGAGGGAGGTCTGTGATCAGATCACAGGATATCTGCTGGAAATGGCGCGACGCTGATGAGGGAATAGGGAGGAGGGGAGGGGAGGTCGGATGTGTGTTTGCCTTGTTCTGTTGACATAAGGCGCAGCCCTCAACGTAATGTTTCATGAAAGACACAAGATCGGGCCACCAGAATTCCACGGAAACAAGTTGTCGGGTTTTCAAATATCCAGGGTGGCCGGCCATCAGGTGGTCATGGTGCTTCTGGACGCACATTTGTCGTAAGGTTTCATTTTCTGGAACATACACGCAGTCCTGGAAAGTTAAAACTCCGGCATCGAAGCACCAGTTGGAGAGGTGAGATCAGAAACGAGTGGGGAGTTGTTCTATTCCTTGGACTGTGGTCTGCACGATGGGATCGGAGGAGGAGGATCAGGTGAGGGCGTCAGAGAGGGAGGCATCAATAACGTTGACGAAGAGGTCGGCAGGGAGGAGGGTGACGTCAGTGTTGTCGTCATCAGTGGAAGGTACGAGG
>JBBPKB010000822.1:0-10779 GCA_038089035.1 Boletellus dicymbophilus
GATAGTTTAGGTGAAGGGGTTCTAGAGGGGAATAGAAGAGCAAACGGATGGGGAGACGGGGATCTCAGCAGTTCTTCTGATGGATTGGGGGTTGGGGATCTAGTGGAGTCCAAGGAGACTAGTTCTTCTGATTCTGGACTCGTTTCTGGGTTCCCAAATACCAACATGCGGTAGTACTGGTTTGGGTGGAATCTTGAATCAGAGGGGACCGCAACAGCGAGGGATGCAGGTCTTCAGTATCTGGATCAGGGTGGGGCTGCAACAACAATGGAGCAGGTCAAGGAGTAAGCTAGATCTTTTGTTATGCTTGGTCCGGGTAGGAACAAATGTAGACTCGATAAAGCAAACAAGTCAGCTCAATGGTACAATAGCCGAAGAGACTACCTTCACAGAAGGATTTGTATTGGGTGAAGCAGAGGTGAAGGTTCAACGATGCAAGCTCCGATATGTTCAAGAGGAAAGAGTAGATTAGACTCAAGTCTCGAGTAGATCTAGCTTAAGATACAAGCTTGACTATCGATGGTTTAAGTACTAATCGTAAAGGTGCACAGACCAAGAGAGAATAAGGAAATGAGAATATCGTACGAGCAGAAGAGAATAGCTGATTGGCTGAAGAGGAATCATATGATATGAGGAATACAAATGAGGGAAGTAAAGTCCGTGTTGGAATGGATGATTGCCTAATCGTAGTGAGTAAGCATAAAAGGAAGGGAAAGGGAAAGATCTGTGTTGGAACGGATCTAGGCTAAGTATGTATGATGCGTTAAAACATCCAGGAAATATGTGGTAAACTGAAAGAAAAGAGTAGTAAATGAACAAAGGGAAAAGTTGTAACACTCACTACAACCAACTATGATGACAATGTCAAGCTGGCACTTGAGTTAAACAATACCATTGTGGTTGTTGAAGCCCTTGAGCTTACCTCCCTTGCTGAAGTGAAATGCTGTCCAGATTGACTCCAATGGGAGCATGGCATCCAAGAGGAGCTTGCTACTCTCTGCAACACTGGTACCTGGGAACTTGCTGAACTACCCCCTGGCACAAACCTCATAGATATTTTGTGCTAAGAAAGATGCCACTGACAACATTATACACTACAAAGTGTGTCTCATTGCACAGGGATTCTCATAGGTACCAAGCATTGACTATTTTGACACTTATGCTCCTGTCACCAAGCTTGCATCAATCTGAACTGTCCTCACCCTTACTGCCTGCCTTGACCTCAAGCTCCATCAGATTGATATCAAAGGTGCGTACCTGAATGGGGAGCTAATGGATGATGAATGCATCTCCATGTGCTAACCACTCAGCTATGCTGACCTGGCTCATTGTTTGCTACCTCTGCAAAATGCTCTATGGACTCAAACAGAGCAATCACAACTGGTACCAGAAATTAGTCTGAATTTTGGTCAAAATTTTGGGCTTTAAACAATGTAAGGTTGCCCAAGTTGTTTTTATTAAGTGTGGCAAGAAATTTTTCATTATTATTGTTGTGCATGTTGATGACTGCATGTTTGCTGCCACTATGCTCACACAAATTATAGAGTTCAAAGAGCTACTCCATAAGCATGTCAAGATCACAGATCTTGGCAAGCTTCATTGGGTACTGGGAATTAATGTCATGCACCATCATGAGCAGTGCATTATCACACTATCACAATGTTCTTATTTAGAGTCAATCACATGCCACTTTGGATTTGACAAACTCAAACCAGTCTCAATGCTGATGGAGCCACATGCAAAGCTGACCAGTGCTCAGCCCCCTACAACTGGCACAGAGTATACAGCCATGCAACATATCCCATACTGCAAAGCCATTGGTTCATTGATGTATGCCACACTCAGCACACACCCAGACATCTTGTATGCCATCTTGACCATTTCTTGCTTTTGCAGCAATCCTAGCATGTTGCATTGGGATGCTGTGCACTGCATTTACAGGTACCTAATCAGAACTAGAGACTTACAGCTAACATATGGAGGTGTGATGAAGCCACTAGTAGGATACACTGATACAGATGGTAGCATGGCTGAGGATCACAAAGCTGTATTGGGATATGCATTCCTGATTGACAGTGGTGCTGTATCATGGGCATTGAAGAAGTAGGAAATTGTATTGCTCTCGACTACAGAAAGCAAGTATGTTGCTGCTACTCACATGACAAAGGAAATGCTATAATTGCAATCACTCATCCAAGAAATCATCACTGCAGATGACTCACCAACCATGCTCTACTCAGACAACCAATCAGTGATTGTGCTCATGAAGGATCACCAATATCACACTCATACCAAGCACATTGATATGCATTTCCATTTTATTTTCTGGGTTGTCAACAATGGGAAAATACATCTTATTTTTTGCCCTACTAATGATATAGTTGCTGACTCCCTCACCAAGGTGCTCCCCTCTACTAAAGTTAAGCACTTCACCACTGAGCTTAGACTGCACACAGCTTGAGGGGGAGTGTTGGATTGGCAAGCAGGCATGCAGCCACCCAACTGATCAGCATGAATAGTCATCATAGTCTATGTGAGCTGTATGTGTCCTATCCCTCCAGCAGCTGTTGAATACTCTTTTAGCAGTATGCTTTTACTCATTCTTCATCACATACTTGTGTTTTTTGCTGAGTCACTTTATATTCAACCCTTCTCTTCCTTTTTTGTTCTGTACTCTCAAGCTTCTTGAACTCCTCTGTATATAAACCATTTTGTATATATCCAAGCAACTCAGTCCACTATATCCTGTGACTAAGGTGAGCATTCCATAGCTGTACACTCCTATTACCTCATGCTGACTTGTACTTAGTTTGTATGTTAGGTGATTACCTAATACTAGTCCACTATATCCTGCAACTGAGTTTGTATGCTAGTAATCCAACACTAATGTTTGCACACATTGCAAACAGAAAAGAGGGTTTCATTTGAGCAGCTGTCCCAAGGCACAAGCCAAACAGTTTGCTTCACAAAACAACAATGATGCACATGACACATCCCTGTCATCAACTACTTCAGGAGTTCAGAATTCAGAAGCAATTCCTCTTCATTCTCCCTAGCCATTGAATGCATTATTACTATCCAACTATTTCAATTGGTGAAAAGATGCTGAAGAACAATTTGAACTTCATGCTCATATGCTTCACAATTCAGAACCTGAGCCTATTGGCTTGCATTCAGAAATGATTCAGTCAATTGATGAAACAGACAGTGCTGCATCTCTACCCAGAAATGCAAGACCACAGGAGGAGTTTTCACTCACTCCTACTAAACATTACCCAGATCATTTGTTATACCTGGTCCAGATAGAAACAAATGCAGACTTGAAAGAAAGAGTGAATGTCAGCTCAATGGTACAATGGCCAAAGAGACTACCTTTAGAGAAGGGTTTGGGTCAGTGTATTGGAGGAAAGCAGAGACAAAGGTTCAATGATGCAAGCTCCTAAGCATTTCAAGGACAGAATAAATTCAAGTCTCAAGTAGATCTAGCTTGGGATACAAAATTGACTACTGAGGGTTTAAATAGTTGTGCTTCAGTACATGGACCAAGCTATAGATAAGGGAAAGGGAATATCATATGAGTGAAAGGAAAGAAGGGCCTATTGGGCAAGGGAATCATACAATATATAAAATATGGAAAAGGAAAAGGAAGTCCATGTTGAAATGGACTAATGTGTAATCAAAGTGAGTAAGCATAGTAGAAAGTAAGATAAAGGAATGACTTGGGTTGGAATGGATCATGACTAATCGATGGAGCAGTTAGCACATTAAAGACAATACTAGTGACAGGATATGCAAGGAAAAAAGGATAGAAGAGAGGAAATTGTAATATTACCCTCTTTGTGTGGGTAAAGTCACCTGAGTTTACAAATCTCTTTAAAATGATGTGAAAGAATGTTCATTTGTGATTTTATCCCAGGCAGTTTCATCAAAGTCCTGTTTGTTGTTTCAGAAGAGGTCTTTATCATCCTCAAGGGTGTGAGAGACAGGGAGGTGAATCATCATGCTGAATTCTGATAAGGTAGAGGACTCAGTGAAGGTGGTGACTGAGGATACAGTGGACAGGGAAGAGGTAAATGTGACATTGGTGACATTGGATCATAGGGAAGAAGGTTCAGGTGAAGGGGAGTCTATGTCAGGGCCAAAGGTTTGAGGTCAGGGAAGATGGCAGTCAGGAATAGCATTCCACCCAGTCAGGACAGTCAGAGGAGGATGGTGGTAGGAGTTTGAGGAAGCCATATGAGATCAATGCTGCAAGGAACATAACAAGAAGGAAGACAGGATAGAGGGAGAGCAATGGTGCCAATGATAGGGACAATGATATTGGGGGTGTCTAGAGGTGAATTGGTGACAGAAGAGGTATCGGTATAATAAGCATTGGGTATGAAGATGTCTGAGTCTTCAGCAGTTATAGCAGGTCTGGGAATATTGGGGATGTGATGGAGAAAGAGGGCAGGTTCCTCTGTAAGAGTTTTCTGTGTCGGCCAATGCTTGTTCTTCATTGGTGCCAATAGGGGAAGAAGACACCAAAGGAGTGAATAGAGGAGGAGCTTTGAGGAATGGCAAGTCAGGAGGAGTGGGAGAGTGATAGGGAGGATATGGGAGCAGTTTGTCAGACTGGGAGGAAATCTCTTCTACCAAGGGGTTGTTTATCTGGAGGAGTTGGCAGGCGACTTCTTTGGCTACATGTAGTCCATCAAGTTGTTCCATGGCTCAAATATTTGCTCCTCATTGTCCAGTGAGCACATGAGTAAGCATGGCATGAGCAGTGGTGGAGGAATCTTCTTCCAGCTAGAGGGAAATGGAAGCAATGGCAAGGTTGTTATTGTGGAGGGAGAGGATTAAATAGTGAAGGGGAGATGTGGGTGCAACAAGGGAATCTAGGATAAGGGCTATGTGGGGGTCAAGAAATATGTTGGCCATAGAGTCCAGTATGAGGAAATTTTCTACTGGGGGATGCAGTTTGGACACAAAGATAGATTCTTTGTAGTCATGAGTGGGAGGAGAGGCAGGAGAAATGGCCATTGCAGATGACATAAGTAGTGCAGAGGATGGCTTTGTGGATAGAATGAGAGGAGGATGGGGAAGGAAAGACCTTGGGTCACATCCTTTTATAATCCAGAAGAGCATCTTTGGCATTTTTCAAGTTTTGTTCTAGTTCCCAGAAGTTGTCAGACACAGAATACCCCTTCCATTTGATTAAGAATTCGCAGCATTTAGGGATTCCACAATGTTGTAATACTTGCTCTACTTCATACTGTTCTTCACCTTCAACAAGATCCAGAGGTGGAGCTGGGAAGTTTGGCCTGTGTGTGTCATTTTTGCGATAGGGAGATAAGAGTGAGGCATAGAATGTATTGTAGATCTTCTGCATTTTTGGCAGGTGGAGTTTATATGTGATGGAAGATAGGACATCAGTGATTGTGAAGGGTCCTTCTCATTTCAGCATAAACTTCAGGTTTGGAAGGGAATGTTTCAAGTTTTTTGCTTCTAACCACACCTTATCTCCTCTGGTAAATGGGATGAAGGGTTTCATTGAGCAAGCTTTCATCACTTGTCTTGTGAGCTTGTGGGCTACTAGGGCTTCTTCTTATGCTGTAGAGAGGAATTTGAGCTGTTCTTCCACTGCAGAGAGGTTGGTTTCAGAGACAAGTGTGGGGAGAAGTCAGGGTTCATACCTGTACATGAGGTAGAATGGGGATTGGTTGGTGATAGAGTGGGGGTGGTGATTATGGGTGAACTTAGCTTGAGGAATCATTTCTGTCCACAAGGTGGGGTTCAATCTGCAGAAGATCCACAGGTAGGTTTCCACTTCCTAGTTCACATGTTCAGTTTCTCCATCAGACTGAAGATGATATACCATGGAGAGGATGAGGTCATAATGTAATATCTTCACAAGTTCCTTGGCAAATGCTGAGGCAAATTGTGGGCCATGGTCAGAGATTATCTTATCATAGAGTCCAAATCTGGTATATACATTTTTAAAGAAGAGAAGGCCAACTCCTTCTAAAGTGATGGTTTTTGTAGTAGGGCAAAGAATTACCTCCTTCACAACCAAAAGAGAGTCAAAGACCTTGGAAAGAGGAAGCTCAGTGATGAGATTGCAGGAGATCTGTTGGGAGGGTCAGGTAGCAGAAGAGGGAATGGGGAGGAGCAGAGGAGAGGTGGAGTGCATGTTTGCTTTGTTTTGTTGACAAGTAGCACATCCATCAACATGTTGCTTGACAAAAGATGCTAATCCTAGCCACTAGAATTCTGAGGTGATAAGTTGGTGGGTTTTCAAATAACTATGGTGTCCAGCTATGGGATGATTGTGGTGTTTCTGGACACATGTTTGACAGAGATCAGCATTGTCAGGTACATAGACCTGGTTTTGGAAAATGAGAACACCTGCATTATAATGCCAGTCTGAGATTCAGGAGCAAAACTTAGCAGGAAGGTGTTCAATGCCCTGTACAGCAGTCTGGACAATTGGATCTGAAGAGGAGGAATAGGCAAGGGTGTCAGATAGCAATACATTGATGGCATTAACAAACAGGTCATTGAGAAGGAGGGTAACATCAGTGTTGTCAATATCAGTAGAGGGAATGAGGTCCAGGCAGTGAGAAAGTGCATCAGGGCCTATGAGGTCTTTTCCTGGGACATGAGAGAATTTCAGATCAAAGTCTGCTAGATTGAGTAGCCATTATGCCTGGCGATGTTCTGTGGCTGGCAGAAGTATGTCAGGTTCTTTTGATCAGTGAAAACCTGAACAGTATGAAGAGATCCATGGAGATAATGGCACTACATTTTTAAAGCATGGATGACAGCCAGTAGTTCCTTATCATAGATGTCATAGTTCTGTTCTGCTGAGGCAAAGGTCTGTGAAAGGTAGCCACATAGATGCCATTCCCCAATAGAGTCTTGTTGGAGGAGAACCCCACCTGAGGAATACTTTGAGATGTCAGTAGCAATAGTGAAGGGTCAGGAGATATTGGGCATAACCAGGACAGGTTGTGACAGGAAAGTCTTCTTTAGAGAAAGGAATGCTTCTTCACAGTTTGAAGTCCATTTCCAGGTGGTGTTTTTCTTGGTAAGGCCTAAAAGAGGTTGGACTATGTCAGAGTACTGGGGAATGAAACATCAATAGAAGTTGGCAAAGCCTAAGAAGGAGTGGATGTCCTTAACCTTCCTAGATATGGGCTATTCAGAGATTTCTTTCAATTTGACAGGGTCCATCACAATTTGATCTGGTTTGATGATCATGCCCAGGTATTCAACCTTGGTTGTTGCAAACTTACACTTTTCCAATTTCAGACACAAGTCAAGGTCCTTCATTCATTGTAGAACTAGTTTGGTTCAGGTGGTATGGGTTTCCTCATCTGGAGAGAAGATTAGAAGATTGTCCATATAGATAACTAGCCATTCTTCTGCTATCATATCATGAAAGGAGTCATTCATGAAATGTTGGAAGGTGGAAGGTGAATTAGTTAACCTGAAGAACATAACCATTGATTCAAAGAGTCCCTTGTGGGTGATGAAGGCCACCTTCCATTGATCCCCTTCCTTAATTTGGGTGTTGTTATACCCCCATCATATGTTGAACTTGGTGAACACCCAGGCCTCTTTCAATTTGTCAACTAGATCTGAGACAAGAGGGAGAGGATAGGCATCTTAAACAGTATGTTCATTTAGATATCAGTAGTCTTGGCAGAGGCATAATCCTCTGTCCTTTTTCTTGATGAAGAAGAAGGGGGAAGCTTGAGGGGATTTTGATGGACAGATCTTGCCAGTATGGAGGTTTTCTTTGATAAAATCTTCCACAGCTTTCTTTTCATCAGGGGATAGCAGGTAGATCTTCAAGACCTTAGGCACAAAGGAATTGTCAAGATTTATGGTGTGGCATAAGAGTGTGAAGGAGTGACATGATCTGTTGCTTCTTTTTCAAAGATAGAAGCAAAGGTGGAATATTCTGGAGGAAGGACTGGTTTAGGCTTTTCTCATTCTGCCTGCTAGGCGAGCTCAGTGGAAAGGGTGATCTTCCTGAGACACTTGGTGGTTGTAGAATTCAGGAAGAATCTGGATGCCACTTGAGTGATCTGTCCAATCATGTAGGACTTATGCACTTCCCTCAAGAAGTAGTCAGGGTCTTTGTTGTTGAAATGAGCAGAGAGAACCCTTCTGTCATCTGAGGAGTAATTTCAGTGGTTAAGAGGAGGTGGTTCTATTTTAGGGATAGTTTTGGAGAGGTGCCTTCCTCTGTTGGATGCATGGATGGAGTAAAGATCCATGGACTGGTCGAGTTTCTCATCTATCTCAATGGTTTTCTTTTTCCAGTCAATAGTTGGATTCATGGCTTTGAGCCAGGGATGTCTGAGAATGATGTTTTCTTGTCTGCAATGGATAACATGGAGGAGTTTCTGAGTGATTGTGTCATATCCCAAGCACAAGTCCAACTCCTGTATTTCCAGAATATTCTCCATTCATATTTCCGATTCTTATTTCATATTCCCTGTTGTTCTTTTGCCCTGGACTTGTGATATTGAAACCTTTATTTCTGACACCTGACATTCTCCTGTTTCCATCTGTCATTCTGTTGTTCGTCCATCACATCTGACATTCCCTTATTACATCTGTCATCTTCCTGTCTGTCTGTCTATTCCTTTGCAACACCTGTACCATTCTGATGTTTCATATTCTTTACTCCAATATTTCACATTCTATACTCTGACTTCTCCTCTGTATATAAGTCTTGTAACTCTCTGTCATATTTCCTTCATTCAAATATCAACTAAAATTCTTGATCAAACTTCTGTGCACTCTGTCTTAGTCCTTTTCTGACTCTCTCTCTCCCTCAGTTGTTGAGTGACTACTTCTGACCTCTGACCCTCTGAAATTTGGGACACTGGATCTGCTGTAAGGGCACACCACATAAGGTGAAGCCAAATCCTGTCCAACCAACTACTCTGGAGTGTTTCAGAGTAGCTCTGCCCCCCCTTCATGCATAGTTCCAACCCACCCAGTTTGACCAGTTTGACAGTATATTCAAACTCACACTTGCATCAGATCCTCTTACCATGGCTACTTGAGTCACCAGGTCTCACATGTGAGCAATCACGAATCCTCCTGTCTCCCCTCATTTCAACCCTCTGAAAACCTTTGGCAGCACTCACCAAGGTCCTGAGCTGGTGTGTGCCTCCAAGACCACCCATCCAGAAACCAAACCGGGGGCCTCCTCTGAGACAAAAGAATAGTCTGTAATCTCCAAGACTCTGCATGGACTGGAGGTTGCATTGATCCTTCCTGTACACCCAAGGAGCTTTGTCTCAATGCATCCACTCTTTTAGATCCAAAATCGCTCATGCCTTCTGTTACCTTAGTTTCTTATGATATACCTCCTTTTCCTACATTGATAGATTCTGGTTCCTCTGATTGTTTTATCAATTCATCTTTTGTCAGTAAACATGAACTTTCCATGTATTCCGTTTCTCCGCTTTCACTCCATTTATTCAATGGTACTTCCAATTCCATGATTACTCAGACAAAAGATCTTTCCATTCGATTTTCTTCTGGTGATATCACTCTGACAACTTTTTACATCACTTCACTAGATGGTTCTTGCTCACTTGTTCTAGGACACCACTGGCTTACCTGCTACAATCTGTTGATTGACTGGGCTTTGAGCAGTATCTCGTTCCAAGCACTGCAGTATCCCAGGCCAGCCCCTCCAAGCTCAACTCCTCAGCCTCTGGAATTTGTTCCTCTGGCTGACTCTGTCCCACCTGATACACCACAATTCTCCGACCACAAGACTCCACAGATTGCACTTGTCAGCACCCCAGCCTTTGCACTTGCTTGTCATCTTGAAGGCTTGGTACAGTTTTCCCTTTCACTCTGTCCTCAAGAGAGTGAACTCCATTCCACTTCTGCTAATCCTGACCCAGTCGATCTCTCTGGAGTGCCTCCTGAATACCATGACTTTGCTGATGTCTTTAGCAAGAGCAAAGCCTCCAAGCTTGCTCCACATCACGATTTCAACCTTAAGATCAATCTGGAAGAAGGAGCCTCTCCTCTGATTGGTACAACATACTCTTTGAGCCCCTCTGAGTTGGAGTCACTCCAAGCCTTCCTTGATGAACATCTTTCAATGGGCTTCATATGCCCTTCCTCTTCTGCCCATGTAGCTCCTGTGCTCTTTGTCCACAAGAAGGACGGTTCACTCCACCTCTGCATTGACTTCTGTGGCCTCAACAAGATCATGAATAAAGATTGATATCCACTTCCACATATTTCCAACCTGCTGGATACTCCAAGTTGTACTCACATCTACACCAAACTTGACCTCTGGCATGCCTACCATCTGGTTCACATTGCTGAGGGCAACGAATGGAAGATGTCCTTCCAGACATGCTATGGCTCTTATGAATGGCTGGTTATGCTGTTCAGTCTCACCAATTCTCCAGCAGCCTTCCAGCGGTTCATTAATTCGATCTTCACTGATCTTCTCAACATCTCTGTTATTGTCTACCTTGATGATATCCTTATTTTCTCTGAGGACCATGGGAAGCACAAGAAACATGTCCAGGAGGTTCTCCAGTGTCTCCAAAAACATGGTCTTTATGCCAAACCTGAGAAGTGTGAATTCCACACTGAGTCTATTGAGTATCTCAGTTACTGGCTCTCTCCATCCAGTCTCTCTATGTTGCCAGAAAAGGTGAAGGCTATTCTTGACTGGCCGGAACCCAGGAAAGTCTGAGATATTCAATCCTTTCTTGGCTTTACTAACTTCTACTGCTGGTTCAT